>JAULBO010118099.1:0-10468 GCA_032355325.1 Clypeosectus delectus | reverse complement strand
AACTTCTCGCGGTTTGTAAGAAATAGAATACTAAACTCGTGTCCGTTAGATACCATTTAACTTACAACTCGTTGTTTACAAACGTATCTAACTCGCTTTCGCTCGGTAGATACAAATTGAAAACAACTTGTAAGATAAATGGTATCTAACGGCCACTCGTTTAGTATTCTCTATGTCATCGAATTACACACCTATTAAACTGCCACGGTTGTTGTTGTTAATTGGGGTTTAAAGCCGCTTTCAAGAACATGCTCACACCACGGCTTGTAGGTAGTGTGTGCATGTGTGTATGTTTATGACTGATTGTGTTAGTCTGGGTATTTCACCATTTCATGCCGCAGTTTCAACATGGACATTCCACTAAGACACATTATACTAACTCCCAGCCGACCGGTCATTGCTCTACCGCTGTTAATGCCGAGCGCCAAGCAGGGGAACAACAAGTACCATATTTTAACGTATTTTGGTATGACGCGGCCGAAAATTTGAACACACGACATTCCGCTCTCCAGGCCGACGCTCTAACCACTACGCCACGGAGGAGTATTATACACACCTATAAAACTGCCAAGGAGGAGACGCTTTCTTCCCATCTTATCCACCAGGTACATTCCTATGAAGGTGGCCAGGAAGTTGACTGCATTGGGGGCCACTACCAGCCAGATAGCGTGATTCACGGAGAAGCCAGCCATCGTAATGATAGAGGCACTATAATATCTGTAAATATTTGTTTATGGAAACACAATCATATCTAGAAGACATAGTTAATAGTAATCATGACAGAGAGACGTGATTGTATTGGCAATGTTTAATCAATTGGGGTTGGGGTGGAGATGATCAACATGTTAGAATGGATACCGTATTTGCTTGAAGTAACCAAATACTAGTATAGGAATGAATGAATGATGATAATAATAATTCAAATATAATAATATTGATATTTGCATCTATCGACACATCTCGAGAGTTTCCTCAACACCAGTTAGGGGCATGCTCAAAGCGCTGTTAATTATTGGATCAGTTTGTCATCGTTTCCCACCTGAACACCCTTTGGAGTATACAACTGGGAATATACGACCCTACATTCGGTCGTGAACTAGGACGCATCCACATTATACAAGTTCATTTCATTTGCATCATTGCCACACATGTTGGTACTAGCTGGGACATAGCATATACATAAATACATGAATAGATATTATATTTACGTCTGACATTAAACCTGATCAATATGAACTAATTATCATAATAGAGTAGTATATAGAGTATAATTGGTATCCCTGACACATTTAACCATTCACATTAGCATAATATATAGTATATAATAGTTATTAAGTTAGACATATTCTTGTGTTTATCTTTTTAACTGAAAGAATAATCCCCAGGGTGATGAGACGGAATCTGATCCATTCACCGTGGTGATAAAATGTACGTGCATTTATAGTACTACTATTACTATTATTATTATTATTATTATTATTATTATTATTAAGCCGCTGTGTCATAATTACTTACATCACAGTATTTATTCCGCATGCTTGTTGGAAGAATTGTAGTCCAGCTCCCACAAATAATGCGCGTCTCACATGACTGGTCATCATTACTTTAGTTATCGCAAATCCTTGAGCTGTAAAAAAAACACAACAACTAAGCAACACACACAGCAGCTGGTCGTCGAGAGAAAATGGCAAAGTTCAGAAGTCAACGGAACACCAAGCATTAGTGTTGTTGTCGTCATTGTTGTTGTTGTTGTTGTTGTTGTTGTTGTTGTTGTTGAATTGGGGTTTAATGACATTTTCAAGATGATTTTACTTACTAGTATATCCCGGCTTGCAGGCATGACATAGTGTGTGTGTGTGTGTGTGTGTGTGTGTGTGTGTGTGTGTGTGTGTGCGTGTGTGTGTGTGTGTATATATATATATATTTGTGTGTGTGTGTGTGTGTGTTCCTAGAAATATACAGATTCTGTGTGAATCACTTTAACCTATTCACTGCTATGGGCAACAACTAACATATTTGTTTACATATTACAAAAATGAAGTGATACTACTACTACTACTACTACTAATAATAATAATAATAATAATAATCGTTGTAATAATTATTGTCACACACCTCCAGACATTGCTTTAGATTCCGTCATCTTTTCCTTGAGTTCCTCGATTTCGAAATGTACATCCGGTGTTCCCCGGATACGCGCCAGTACAACGCGAGCCTCGTCTTCACGACCGACGTCGAGGAGCCAACGCGGACTCTCCGGGAGAAACAGGAAACCCACGAACTGCACCAGCCCTGGTATCGCTGCCAGACCGAACATGTATCTGTAGAGGAAACACGAGGATCGGTACCCGGTTTTACAACGCTGGGCCGGCGCTGGCGGTAGGACGTTGGACTACGTACGGAGTCGAAGGTTCCGGTTTCAAATTCCGTGGAAGTTACCTTTTCCGAATCAATCAAGATAGGATGCGATTACTAGTATGTACTATGGCATTGCAGTTATCATCCTTGACTCGTCTGTCACAGACGGTGCTCGAAGGTTTACTGCAACAGTATGCGCTATGGATGTTGCAGGTTTCCTCATACCTTAAATTGTGACATGAGTGCAAACATATTGAAAGCGGCTCTATATATTAAACACATAATATGATAAAAAGAGACTATAACAATAACACACACAAATATATTTAAAACTCGGTTTAAAAACGATATTTCAAAATTTAAAGCCCCATTTTACGGAAGAAATTATGAAACAGATGTGATGCGTAGCGGTCGTTATTTCATCATAATTATATCAACCGAGCGTGATGATGATTTATAGCCTGACATATTAATTATATCACCACTGTGCTAAATCTGTTAGTTACAACACATGTTGTTAGGTTGCCTGTAGACTATGCGTATTTACGTTGTATACGTGTACCGATTATTTTTTTTTAGTACATTTTAATTTAAATTATTTAATGCACGATAAGGGCAGCACTATATTATATACCTCCAGCCGTCGTGGATATTGCTGAATATTCCGGCCACAATGGATGAGACTAATATTCCTATGGTGATGAAGAGTTGGTTGAAGGTGACTAAGGTTCCTCTCGATGACGTCGGTGCAACTTCGGCAACATACACGGGGATGGTGACGGCGGCAAAACCTTAAACATTAAATGATGACGTTGCATTCGTCGATATGTGATCACAGTTACATGTATTAATCTGAGGGCCCGTATTCTCGAAACTTCTTAAGCCCTAAGTAGTTCGTAAGTACAAGAATTTTGCCTAACTGGGTTTCTGCTTATGACAATTTTATAGAGACCTTTTCTGACTAAGAATTTTCTTAGTTAAGAAAGCTTCGAGAATAGGGGTCCTGTCAAGGATCCACTCGATGGTTCAACTACTGAGTTCGTCAGTGGTGGATCATAAACATAGTTGTTAGACCTGGGAAATAATTCTAGCGTATTATATAAATACGTTGTTATAACAACAACGAACGTAATAATAATAATAATAAAAATAATGATGATGATGATTTTTTAGTTTAAACATATTTATTGACCAAAATGTCATGGGATAGGAAAAAAGCTGAACGCTTACTGGATCCGCGTTGATGATGATGCGTTGCCTAATCAAATTGTGTTCATTGAAGTATGAGTTACTAGTAACTTGTGAGGGGGTCACATGCACAAATCAGATGGCAGGAATCACATTAAATTAAATTATTTTATTATACAATACTTACAATTTTAGATACTAGTATATAAGACCAAATAATGTATCGAATTGAATGATTGTACGTGTTATACTAGTATTTATTAGTGTAATTCAGACTAGTGGTTTCAGACGTGTATTAAATTATGTCAAGGTATATCGATGCAGACATGCAGACATATATTTTATTTCCATACCATCCTGAATGTATATACACACAAATAAATACATACCATATACAAAATAAAATGCACACAGGACATTATTAACGATTCATGAGGGACGTCTATTATTATAAATATTGCAAAATCAAATACTAGTACATGTACTTATAGTATACATGTATACACATACATTAACAGGCGATGTGTGGTGAGTAATATGTGCTATTATACATGTACAATTATCATTAATATTAATTATACCTATGCCGATTCCGATTACAATCCTCCCCAGCAGCAACACTTCTTTCGATGGTGCTGATCCCATTATTACAGCTCCAATCATGAATACCACACTGGACGCCATAATCGTTTTCTTGCGTCCGAAGAAGTCCGCGGTGTACCCTCCGAACAGGGAAAACACCGCCGCGGATCCGACGGTTCCGCTGACGATAAGTTCGGTCCAGAACGTATCCAGTTGGAAATAGGGTCGGACCAGCAGCATGGACCCGGAAATGATACCAGTGTCATATCCGAAGAGGAAGCCACCCACGACAGCAAATACCGTCAATACGTAAACAAACATGGGCGTAGCGAGGAACCCTGTCGGACTCACGTCCATGCTGCGCTCACCGCCCAGTGAGTACAGCGTCCCGGAGTTGTCGTCCATGTTGCTGCTTACATTATGTGGTAGAAAACGACATCTGTGAGACAGGAAGCCATTTTCCACAAAGGTAAACGTATGACCCGGTGAAGTCACGTGACCGTACAATCTGTTTACAATCGAGTGTGTATTCTATGCGTTTATATATTCGATCGGCTACTGCGTGACCTAGTTGTAGCAAACCGGTGTGTGTGTGTGTGTGTGTGTGTGTGTGTGTGTGTATGTATGTGTGTGTGTGTGTGTGTGTGTGTGTGTGTGAGTGTGTGTGTGAGTGTGTGTGCGTTGTGTGCGTGAGTGTGTGTGTGTGTGTGTGTGTGTGAGAGAGGGTTGCAAATGGACAGAGAAAGAGAGAACGAGAGAGAGAGAGAGAGAGAGAGAGAAAGAGAGAGAGAGGGAGGGATGGCTGCACATGGCGATATAAAGAGGGAGAGGGGGGGGGACAGAGGGCTACAAATGGACATAGAAAGAGGGATAGAGAGAGAGAGAAGGGGAGAGGATGAGGGCTGCAGCGGGAGATATAAGGATGAGAGAGTTAAGGAGTGACTGAGTGAGTGAATAAAATAAATGAGTGACTGAGTGAGTCAGTGAATGAATAAATTAATACAGTAAGAAAGACAAAACTATACAAATAATAAACAAACACGCACACGCACAAATAAACACACATAATTAATAAATAAAATGTACTAAGAAAGAAACAAAAAGTGGGGATAATGATTGTGGACTTTTTTATACTGTCAAATAACAACTGCCAAGCAGATGCCATGTAGGATGTTTGCCTGGATACAGGGTTCACTCCCATTATGACTATACTCCCAGTTTGACTACTGGTAAATATACGGCCGAGTAAACACACCTCTATGACAATGAACTGCTCCATTTATGCTTTGATTAACGAAGTAGAGAAGACTAGTATACGTGCTAATTAATTACACACATAAATTGATTTTAAGAAAATTACAGACATTTAAAAATATTTACATATATTTAACAGACATTTAATAATATTTACAGATATTTAACAGCTGCTTTTATTGATTTAAAGAAATAATATGTATTTAACGGTATACAATCAGTATAAAATCATGCCTACCCTAACTCGTGTTTGTTATTCTAAGCATACATAAGTGGACAAGTTCATTGCCATATATGTGTGTTTTACCAGTAGTCAAACTGGGAGTAGTCAAACTGGGAAGTACTAGTAGTCATAATGGGAAGATACTGGATACAGTATCTTTAATACATATGAATAATTATATAATTTCTCAAGTAATACAATACGAACTCTAAACTTTTCCATATAGTTGAGTATATTTGAAAGCTAATCAACATAGATATCAGAATTTTAGCTAATAATAATATTATGATAGACCGGCCTTAATATAATACATATAATACAATCTACAATAAATACTGGAACATAATTAGAATTTAGTAGATATTTTGGTTTGTATATTGTTAGATCGTTATAGAAATACTTTGAGACCGATTGTGTTTGGTTTCATACATTCGATAGAAATTGATTATTAACTGAAAATTGTATTCATCGCCAACTTCTATCTGACCTATAGAATGTTTATGTGACTATTCGCATATTTATTTTGGTACCTATTGTTAATTATTCTAAATTTAGTTGTCAAGGTGCGTTGTTTATATGGCAATGTTTATGCTTATGACATCAGTATTCCACTGCTTGCTCGGATGCTATTTCTTGTTTTGCGCTTTATGTTATTGTTTAGTTAGTAATTATACGATTTACGTTACTGTTGACAACAACAACTTTGAGAGTCTTTGTATCTTTTCTTTTAGTAGTTTAAAGATGAATGCGTTCTTTAAATTAAATTTACCCTTTAAACAGTAGGGGGTGAACGTATGTTTGTTAATGTGTTAAAAACTCCACATACGCAGTAGGTCAATTATGATATTTGTAGAATGAGAGAGAGAGAGAGAGAGAGAGAGAGAGAGAGAGAGAGAGAGAGAGCGAGCGAGCGAAATATAGAAATATATAGATAGAGAAAAGGAGAAAGAAAGATAGGGAGATCGAGAGAGGAAGAAACTGAGAGAGAGAGAGAGGGGGAGAGGGGAGGGAGAGAGAGAAAAAATAGAGAGCGAAAGAAAAAAATTAAAGGATAGAGAGAGAGAGAAAAAAAGAGGGACACCTTTTTGACATAATTAAAAGCGGAATGGTAAATATTTCAAATCTATGTTTTCATGATAGTGGCAGGCACCATTAGGTAGTGGCAACGTAAGAGCCATCTGAAGATACCATCATACGACCAAAGCATTATCAAGTCGGTATATTTTATTTATAAAAAGAAATATTTACAGCATGTTCATCTCACAAAACAATGTCATTCGACCTCAACTCTGTGCGTGTCCGTGTACGCTTGTTTCTGAAGTTCCAGCTATGGGTTCTCACTGGTGTTCACAATCATGGGCATCAGCATCTTCACACAGACATCTTTCTCGGGACCATTCGCGACGACCCCGATGACGCCATTCGCGTCGCCATCGTGAAGACCCGCTCCACTTCGGTTTGTTCCTTGGACGACAGCTCTACGTAGACGTGACCCCACTTCCGGTTGACAACTCCCCGAATGATGGCTCTCTTGATGTGCCTGTCATTCCGAGACAGGTCAAGTTTGTTGCCAATAATGATGATAGGGACCGCCACGCCGACCTTGGTCTTCACGATCTCGTCGCGAATCTCCTTCACGGCCGTGAAACTCTTCTCATCGTGGATGGAATACACGAGAATGAAGGCGTCTCCGTTGGTCATGATCCTCTGTTTCGCGGACACGGACATTGCCGAATGCGAGACGTCAAGGACGTCCAGGACGAAATCCTGGCCGTCCAGCTTCACGATCTTCTGGACGATGTTGCAAGATGCTGTGGTCTGTTTGCGGTCCGATTGGGATCCTTTGAAGAGAAACTGCTCCGCGAGTGAGGTTTTCCCCACCCCCGGGGGGCCCATGATGACGATGCTGTAGCGGGACACACCGTCCGAGGGAAATCCTTGCCCATTCCCACCAGAAGCATCGCGACAAAATATCTTCATGACTCTGTCCACAATTGACATGCCGACGGTTTGGTGGATTTGAAGTTCTGTCAAACACATGTGTGCAATGTTCCTTTTATAGGCCACGTCAACGAAGTGTGTGAACTGCTCATGTCGTATGGTAGCGTAGCAACTCCCGTATGTCATAAACTAAAATTATATATTGATTAATTATATGCTCATCCTATTGAGTTTGTTTTTTTTAATTTAAAAATCTCATTTACGTCATTATATCGTTTTGCCAAATGGAATACTAGTAATGACCATGGCATTTGAAAGTTGAACATTTAAGATTTAATAAAGTTTCGTCTGTTTGATGTTGGGTATGTATGTAATTATAATGTATGGCCTTCGTAAGGAGGCTATTTTTGAATATTACTATTAAATATTACTTTGTGCAAGATGAATTTCTGTTAATTATATAATTTCAGAGAAATATGCCGGTTATTCCGTGATTAATATTTTATAAAGTCACAATGTTACTGCGCATCATTCTATATATCGTGTCAGTTTTGTATTTTGACGAGCTATATATGCTAAAGTAATATTTTAGTGATTTCATTAAATCACTGAGACGGCCTGGGGAAACATTGGCATTAGCAGAAAACCAGTTAGGAAAATTCTTAGTACTGAAAAACAACTTAAGACTTGCGAATTTCGAGAATACCGGCCTGGGTGTTTCAGGTAAGTTGACATTGGTTGAAACGTTCATCGACTAATATGAGAACTTCTAGTATTGTATTTAATTTGCATGTTGTTGTCATCGTTTCTTTCACTAGATATTAATAATTAATAATTATTGAAAGACAACAAGTGTATTTGTTCATTCCAACATTCTTATAACTGTTTATAACGTCTATTCTCTCTCTCTCTCTCTATCTCTCTCTCTATATATATATATATATATATCTCTCTCTCTCGTTCTCTCTCTCTCTCTCTCTCTCTCTCTCTCTCTCCCTCTCTCTCTATTACTCTCCCTCGCAATATATATCTCCACCCCCGCCACCCCACCCCACACATACACATACACCCACAGCCACAGCCATACATACACAATGATACACACATACAGATATAGAGAGAAAGAGTTACAACACATCCACCCCAAGTTACAATTTCACCACGGGACGTTCCAACTCCACCGGCTCAATGTACAACTTCACCACCTCAAGATACAATTCAAGCAACCCACGACGCTCTTGTAGCGCTACACTAGTTATAACTGGCTCCCGCTACAATAGCAAAGTGTTGACCATACAATAATTGTAACTGGGAGCTCCCGCTACAATAGCAAAGTGTTGACCTTACAATAGTTGTAACTGGGCTCCCGCTACAATAGCAAAGTGTTGACCTTACAATACTTGTAACTGGGCTCCCGGTACAATAGCAAAGTGTTGACCTTACAATAGTTGTAGCGTACAAGTGTTTCGAGCAACGGGCCAACCACCGGAAGTTCCAACTTCACTGGCTAAAACTACACCGACGGCGCAACACTAACTCCCAACAGCACACAGGTATTTACGGGTCAATCCCACTTACCCGGCCAGGTCAAATTATTTAGCAGTACAAACGTCTTCATTGTTGTTTGTATTGTCAGTGATTGTTTGTGCGCGCTATGATATTCCAAGACACTTGGGTGATATTATCTACATGTACTAGTATTTGTATTGTTTGACAGAATAAACCATATGAATGCGCCAAGTCATTAGTTAATGCCATTGTATAATTGTTTGGACAGATTACCATTGTATCTATATCTATATCTTCCAAAATTCCTTAAATAACATTCGTAAGTTTCGGGTGTATATTGTGTATGTTATCATATCCTTTTATTCAAAATCACATAGTATAAGTCACTAAAAGTTATAGAACTTTATTCAAAATTATATCATATGTAACCTTCAACTCAATGGCTACATTAATGAACATTACATTTAGACAAATATCAGCATAATCACACTGTTTGTGTCACTTTTCAGTACAATACACCGGAAATTAGATACATGCGTCGCATGCGCACATAGACTGGGATACCACTATTTGAGGAAGTAAACTAATAAAGTATAGAATGCAAGATCTGGCTTTGTTTGATTATTTATTTTTGTACAGATTTTGATTATGGAACAAATATTTAATATATTTTCCGAGGACGATATTGCAGACAACAGCACGACGCTCTTGTAGCGCTACAATAGTTGTAACTGGGCTCCCGCTACAATAACAAAGTGTTGACCTTACGATAGTTGTAGCGTACAAGAGCGTCGTGCAACCGGGTCGTGGGGCAGAGCTAGGGGACAGCTGCTGCTTGAATAATATTTACTGTTTATGTATTGGGCATCTCTAGTTGCCTACATCATGGCGAAGGTTAAAATACGTTCACGGAACACTGGTATTACTTTCGAGTAGGTTCATGGATATTTGAGAGTGGTAACTGCTATATGACAATATATCTTGCCGACATGTTTCAATCTGAATTGCATGTATAAGAATTAAATCATTAATATTGACATGAATACTCATTTGTTGTAAATATGATCTCGATACATGTACATGTAGTTGAACAGGCAAAAGTCGCAGGAGATGAGACGACTTTCCAATGTCATATAAAAAGCATGCACGTACTGCACGTGGCGGGAAAATAGAACAGTACGTTGTACTGTAGACCGGAGGCAAGAATGACATGTGAATATCATAACATAATAGTAACATGTATTTGGTGCTATAAACGTGTCGCGCAAATACGAATAATAATATTAATAATAATACAATGGTAAATATAACTCTACATGACATGTACATAGTAACGGCTAAAGGTGGACTCACACGGGTCGATCGGTCGCACGACGAGCTTCTATCGATCGGTTGTATAATAAGTCGTAAGTA
>JAULBO010117765.1:3106-16006 GCA_032355325.1 Clypeosectus delectus | reverse complement strand
ATCTAGAGAAGTACCGTTGGAAACACAAGTGTAAAATATATCAATAAAAATAATTGTACATTTATATAGCGCCAATCCCAAACCACTCGGGGCATTCTGGAATCGCGTACATATTATTACCTCGGTCAATGGATCACTGTGTAATCAGTAACCTTCTCAACTCCCTGGGGAGTTTACAACCCAAGCTGCCATGTAGCAGGCACTAGAAAGTTAACATTCACATCACCATCTCTTTCTACCTGGTACCTATTTTCTGCTGGGTGAACACAGGCACCATCGAAGTAAATCACTTGCCTAGGGTGACACAACAAGATTATCAACATCTCGGTATGGGGGCAGGACAGAATCCTATATATACCACAGTGACTACCAGGGGAGAATCTCTGTTATTTCAAATACATGTATTCGCATGGCCGCCATCTCAGCTGTAGCAGTCGGTGTTCGGAACGATCATTGAGTGATGGTCTTGTGTTCGGTAAATTGGTCCAACCGTTGGTCAATATAGACTTAACACCTTGTTGTGTGGTCAAGAATTGGCTCCAACGCCCATCCCAAGTGTGGCGTTGATGTCTGTGACACCTTTGTGGTGCCTTGTGACACCTTGTGACACCATGTGACGCCAAACTGTCAAGGCAAATGTTTATAGACATATTATTAGGTGGCAGGTGACAACATGTTTGTGACGTGTTTGTGACTTGCTTCTTGAATTTTTCATGACTGTGTCTACTACAAATTGATACAACATGTCTAGGATCCATTACTGAGATGGTGTATTACAAATTATTTAGATATTTTGTTATATTTCATGTTCACGAGTATTACCAAATTAGACTTTTAATAGTAAAAAATGTATCTTCATAATTTATTACAAACTTGACATTTGTATTCTAGAATTGGCTTACCAAGTGTGTGTGTGTGTGTGTGTGTGTGTGTGTGTGTGTGTGTGTGGGTGGGTAGGGGGTGGGGGGGAGGATTTAACAAAAAATGTAAAGTAGTTTAACCTCTTGGGGTGTATACTTCCCAAGGTGTTGAGAGAGTAAGTGTACTTCCCAAGGCGTTGAGATGGAAAGTGAGTGCCGTCATCCAATGACATGGATAATAAAGTAGTGCTTTCAACATGTGTCTGTTTCTTGGAGAACAATACAATATTATTAAAATACACATTATTATTACATTATTATTCAAATACATTTAATACTACACAGATGTGGAATATTGATTTTGTGATATGTAAGACTTTTTTATCATCTTTTTATTTTGTAATATTAAAGTTCTATGCTGAACTACTGCGTAGCATCAACTGTCAATTAAATAGAATGCATTGCAGAATCTGTACAGTAATATAATACATAATATATAGAGAGAAATCAACTGCATTTACGATGTGCTTAAGTTGCTACAATTTAATTTGTATGTAAAGTAGGCCTTTCATTAAACCAACCAAACAGATTTTATTTTGATTTGCGATGTTTGTTTTAAGTGGGTATTTCATTAAAAATCAACCAACTACATGTATTTTTTATGGAATGTTACAAATTTGTATCATTCTATATCTTTGTATATAGTATATGATATGGAACTAGAACGAGAATGTCATCAATGTGAGACAGTGTTTTTATCCAATATAAAATGTATTTGGAAGTTTACTAGAAAATATATTTGCCTGATTTTGAGAATACTTTTGATTTTCTGATAATATAATAATATAGATCTAGTATAGAATTGATATGCACAGCTAAGGTAGCGAAAAAGTAGGTCACTATGACCTTTCAAGATCGTCCCAATATCTCATGCAATGACATATTCAATGAAATACAAATCCTTGTATGTAAAGATGAACTCAAATCTCACTTTGATACAGTCATATTATTCATACAAGAATACTATATTGCAATATACTTGAGGATGTGTATACCGGTAGTGTCATAAAGTAATTTGTTTTCAATATTTGTGTTTTCTCTTCTACGTATTGCATTAACAATAAGTCAGACCCGAATAAGACATACTCGAGTGAGTCATGTATTTCTTATACATGGTAGTTTATTTGTGAAGCTTTATAGCGGCCTTATTTAATCCCATGTCATGCTTTCGAAGTCTCCTAACGGATTTGCGTTGACTTATTGAATTTCGGAAGGTATACGTGTATTGAAAGCAGTTCCCCCTGTATCGTGTTCCTGCTGGCTTACTGTGTCTGGATTGGAGCTGCATCTCTACCCATTGTGCATTTGCTCGAGTGTTAGCTCAGGGACGATGTCCATACAAACCACTTGTATATTCTGGTCAAGTAGTGGCTCAGGGAAGATGGGCCCAACAAACCACTTTTGTGGAACAAATTTGGACAAGTTTAAAAGTGGTTTCAGTAGAATTGGAAGTAGGTGACAGAGTAGGTGGCAAAATACTTACATACCAGCCTACATCATACTTTCATGTACAAAGTTGTATCAGCAAGATTGAAAGAGAAGGCACCGGCATCTATTGAAACCACTGAGTATAGTCCTTACATAAAGACATACCCTTCCAAGACTATATCCAAAGTAGATTATTGATCATCTAGGTCTGACCATGTCTTTGCCACAATACGGACAATATATTACTAACAATCAATCTTCTGTCCAATAAGCTCGGTCTACAGGTGGGAAGATCTTTAGGAAAACTGCCAGGGATTCAGATATTCGATGACATAATCGAGATGTAAACTCACCGTTCCTCATGTGACAGAGATTGAGGTGTTGTGGAATTGAGGTACTTTCCACACACATATAATTTGTTCATACATTACCAATCCCAACTTCTAACATTGCCAGTCTAACATTTAATGTTTCCAGTCATTATAACATCGATTATAATTAATTTCTTATTGCTCTAATATTATAATATTCATTTATAGGATAATAGGTTACAGCATAAGTTAATAGTATATTAGTATTTGAATATATGCATAACAGTTTTACTCAATATTCTACATCCAAGCTCAAAAGTCTTTTAGAAAGGCTATATGCTAAAGCCACCTAAGTCAGACTTCGGTTGTTTTGGAATATTGGTATCAGTAGAAAGCATCCATCGGTATAAGCAGTGTATGTATGCAATAATTCCTTTGTGAGATATGGCTATTTCAATGATTATTTTGTTTGTACCAAAATAACCTGAGTCAGACAATGTTTTTTGGCTCACCTTAAAAATTGGAAAAAGTGACTTAAGTGGTTTTGGCACATATAGCCCTTCATTTCAACATGCTGCGCCTTAAGAAGTTAACAGTAGGCATTCAAGTAAAAAATGTCAAATGGTATATTCAGTACGGCATTCCGGCTGCAAATACACAGTCCACACGTACTTACTCCTGCATAAGTGTGTACACACTGTGCCTTCACGTGATGTACAAGTATAATTAGCTTACAATATCTCAGGTGTGCTTCAGGTGTCTAAATGTCAGTCTGGATTAAGTACCAGTTCCGGTTCTCTTGGTGCGTGGTACTGTCTGACTGTCATTGGCGCCTCGTTAAAACCGTACGAAGCGACAAAGTACGAAGTTCGAAAACATACCTGTACGTCCGCAATGATTGTAAATTGTCTGTACTGCCGGGAATATTCAAATATGCACAAACCATGACCGAAATGCAGGTTACTTCTTCAAGATCTGGGAGATCTGGCTTATCAACTAAATCACACAATAATGAGAAGCATGTGGGATAGATTAATTCTTTTGAGCATTTTAAGCATTTTAACGTAACACAAATGAAACTGTTTACTACTTGTATATATTGTTTTGTTTCCCCATAAACATAATTGGTTTAGACTGCAGTATTTTAGCTCTTGAGGAAGTAGCATATATTCATAGCGTCTTTAATGTATGATATACATGTAATGGTTCACAGTTTATCAAGAACAGTCTCGTCAATTCAATAAGATTCAGAAATGTAATGAAGATGCAGTTTATTTATATGATAAAAGGAAGGCAAACATATATTTCCTAGCACGTAGTCATAATATCGATGTATTCTAAGACATCTAACTGGTATCGAGATGGACATCAGTAAATAACACTTCATGGGTGGCAGGAACCGAAGACATTTATGATGGATAAACAATAAGGTCTAAAGGAATTAACACCTGGCTTCTCAATTTGTCTTAACCATTTTTTACCCAATAGAATGGAAGTAAACCAAGCAATGTTTGGACATCAATGTAGTGTTTGAAATAACCATCTTGGTCCAAACAATATTTTGTTAAAAAAAAGTGGAATATAAACAGGTAAATAAGTCTTAACTGGAGTATATAGACTCGTTTTTCAGAAGTCAGGCTTTAGATCTCGGTATATTTGTGTGGAAATAAGATACCTATGGATTAATTGGTACATTGGTTGAGCAACAATGCTAGAAACTGCACGTCTGAGTTGGAATGGGACAGAGAACTTTTGCCAGTGCACAAAGACGATATATCGATCATAGGAAAGCAATGTTTGTATACATGTACATACAGCAAGGTGCAGTTATCTCCCGTTGTTTATTATTAGTCATGGCAATGAAGGTCTTACAATAACAATGATGGTGATGGTGATGAGATACCATCTCACTATGTATACACAGACTGCTTGCGGTCACTCCAAACACTGAGGAACATAATATTACTGCGACTACGATTCAATGCGACGACTACATTTTAGACATAAATGTGGCACAAATTAAATGCGACCGATCATGCTTTCATTCGTGTTGTTTAAACATCCACGCAGTAAACGTGCATGAATAGAATGCGACAGTATGCACACCACATTTTCCGCATTAATAGTGTGCTTGCATTCATTTCATGATTTGCAGTAACTATTGTTTAGATCTTTAAACATTTGATTTTCTTGGATTAGAAACTATATATGGTTAATGGTATGACTAAAGGTTCTGAGGCTCAGTTCGTATTCATCATTATCAAATATGACTTACTGTAGCCGTGACACAAGTTTTGGTAGAGACATCTTTTATACCATAAATGTTAATTCCCATTACAGGTGGTGTTCAAAGTGTTATGCTTCTACACTTGGGAAGTAAATACAGTGCAACGTTTCTTGTTTTAGAGGCCGATCTTTTTCTTGAAGGATATCAAAGTTTCGCGTTTAAGTTTCAGAAATCTAGTTTCAAATGACATGCCCGCTCTGAGGGGAAAATAAACATGCAACTTTGACATATAGCTGAAGTCCATGCATTCAGAATGTTTGAAGATGCATCCCAATGCTTGCACTTTTGTGACTGAAACGTTTCTCCACAATTGTGATATAGGATTCAAAGCACTCCGTAAAGAACCCCCATTACATGTAGAAGAGAGGCGTAAAAAACCCACTACCAAATCAATAAGCAAGGAGTTAATAAGTTTCAAATATCAAAGACCATGATGAGAAAATGCAATACATTTTTTAGGGTCCCGATGGCTGAAGGGATATTGGACAACAATAAGCTTCTTTGTGGAATGTTAAACATCTCACTTGGGTAGAGGTCTTATCATCCTTCAATACAGACTGTATTACACAAGAGGAACCTCTCAAGAATAATGTCCTTGGCCCTATGAAGTCGATTTCATTCGTTTCTGTCCTTCAAGAGTTTAATAGGTTCGTGAGTATGATTGTAGCATCATACTGAACCTTTCTTTGAATTTGATTGGTCAAAATGCTAAATCTCATGGCATCGAATGAGCATAACATTATAGAAAAATATCCATTCAACAACCTAAAAGAGTACTGTGTAAGAAAGTTTACTCCTGGAACTATTTGTATTTATGCAATTTTCAAGATGGCTATCTCAATGAATAAATATAACATATTTCTAGATAGGTACTTCTTTAAATATCTTTGGAGAGTGAAATAATGACAGCTTTGATCTACTAACACATACCTTCATAGATAAACACAAGTAGAATGTTTGTAGTTTAATTATGACCATTGGTCAATTTGTATTACAGAAGATGATTTAGGTGTTCGAACTATTAGAGGGTTCGAATAGAAAGAGGAATTACGGTAAGTACATTATAGCTGATATTCAGAGGTAGAATTAGCGATCATGGTATGTAGTTTTCTCACCACAGGCGGTGATTTTATTTTGGACATCACCAGTAACCATCCACAACCTCTATAATTACTGATGTACTGTGGAAATGACTCCCATATATGTTTCTGAAAGTTTTTCATCCTGCCCAGGTGGAAAACATCACATATGCTTCCACGAGGAGATAAATACCATCATCAAAGTTAATGGAACATTTAGCTGTTCCAGAAAATATGTAGCTTTGATTGAGCGTCATCAACAGAATAACGAGCCAACGATTGCTGTGATGCATCTAATACATGTGATTATTACCAGGATAATTAGGCGGCTATGGAGGATAATACCAATAACAGGAGGAATATTTCCATATGTTGTAAATGCAAACAAACTGCAAATTGAAGTAGTTACACTACTATTTAGCTTTCATTCAGTCGAGATTTCTATGACCAATGTGTACGGTACTAACTTGTTACTTGAGGTGTGAGATTGTTTACATTTTTTTTTTTAATTACAAGGATATACCGGTAGTACTGTAAATCATAAAATGTTAGCGAGCATAAAACTTTAACGAATTTAACGAGTTGCTCTTGGACGTTAACATTTAATTCACTAATATTTTTAAAGAGTACTAGTATTCTGTAGATGTACATGTGTAGGCCATGCTCCAGTTATCATTTTATGACGCCAATAGGTCGATAATCCATAAGTCGCTAAAGTTTAATGACGCCAACATTTTATGATTTACAGTATTAAATAATGTAAAATATTATAATGTCTAACATGCACAGTGATGACCCAAAACATGAGACTGAGGCAACTTTAGGACAAGTTATTGTTAATATTATTTTAACAGCAATGGGGCATATTCTGCCTAAATGTACAATAACACCCAACAACCAAGACTGATGTAGTTGAGCCATCTCCTCATTAGTATAATAGGTATGCCTCAGGCATGAACATAAATCTTAAAATTTCAAAACAACGTAAATACATTGCAATGACACACGGAATTGTTAAAAGTTTCTTTCAGCATAGAAAAAGCAATTTTATTCTATTTGCAAATACTTCTAAATCTTGAGTTAATATTTGAGGATTACAAAACCGGTGAATCTGTCTCCCATCTTGTTTGTCCAACTGCATACCTGTTTGCCTCGCGTCACCATGCATACATCACCTGACGGGAAAGGTGTGTACACCTGACACATTGTTCCCCCACGCCCACCCCTGGATGATCAGTAATCCATTAAGTATAAACAAGAGACAAATCTACCTCAACAACCGCTTATACGGATCGGCATTTGCAAACAAGGAATTTTGTCTGCTTGAAACCTTCCCAGGTAGTCTGATGGTGTATAAATCGCCATGGAGATCAGTGGTCACAGAGACAGGTAGATTAATTTATTACAAAAGTAAAATGGCTTATAGATGGTACATGAAAATGAACGACGTTAAAAAATGGTACTTGCTGTTGGCCCTGATTGGTGGTCAGCATTGGAGTAAAGCAAGGACTGGTCGGCTCTGAGTCGGTATAATGTGTCTGAGTGGAGTATCATGTTAACTGTGGCATGATATTCCAGTGAACTAGCACTATTAAGACTTGTGAAATAGCCAGACTACATGTAGCACAAGCAGTCATATACACACACAAACACACATGCATCATCTGCATACAAGCCGTGATATGAGCACGTTCTTTAAAGCGGCTTTAAACCCCAATTAACTAAAATGCTATCGGTAAGAAAAGCATTGGCCTAGCGTCTATGATAAGAGCTACGGTATTCTATAGTCCACTTTAAAGTACTAGTAGATTTAAGTAAGACCATTCTGTAAGCATTGACATCACTATAATAAACCAACAGAAACCCCATACCATTTCTCATTACAACAAATAATGACTAGCTCCAGTAAACAATCTAAGAAAATAAATATTTGAGTGGGGGAACTGGACATGACGGACAAGTCTTCTGGTTGGTATATTAGTTTATGACCGCCGCCATATTGAGATTGGATGAAGCAAAGCCGACACATTAGTTTCCTATTTAGTTGAGAGATCAATCTGAATGCAATGGAAAATAAATAAGCAAATAGAGAAACGGTGAAAATGTGAAAATGTGATAGATAGCGAGCACCAGGAAGTCAATTAGCATGCACAGACAGTTCCAATTCCTGCATGGTCACTTGTCTCCTCCGTGGAGGAGAGTACCAAAATTGAATCATCCATCAGTAAAGTGTCTGCCTTAAGGCAAGATTATAAATGGAACAAATTATTTTTCCTTCTCGAAAATGTATTGTAAGTATTGAATAATAATGGTCTGAAATTGTAATAGCAAGGTGTTCGGAAAGATAAATTTGTTTGCAAACGAGTACATGAGTTGATGTACATGTACCTTCGGGTTCCGGCTAAATAAACTAATGAGTCGGCTTTGACATTTGAGAAATTTTCTTAACGTAATGTTCTATTCATAAAATATAATATGGATATGACTGGTATTGTATCATCTCAGACAGTGGAAATAAGTACCACCGGAGCTAAATCGCAATGTAATTGTTATAATTATGCACAAAGGTTTGTGTTGTTCTGGGAACACTCTCCCCATACTGAAATTGATCATAAAGCCTTTTGATCATATCATAACGGCATAACACATAAAGAAACGTCATGTCATTCAAGGTCATGCCATGTAGTGCCATCCATGCCTCGAAGCTTAATTAAATTAAATTGAACTTAAATATTAGTTCTATTCTATATATAAAGATGGAGGTATAATAATCAAGTTTATGGGATCATTGCTCAGCAAAATAAACAACAGAATAGATCCAATAACTTGAATGTTATTATGCATATCCTGACGACATTGAACTGAACTTGGTAAATGATTCATTTGTAAACTGCCTCGGTGATTATTGTATTTGTTTAACCTTAACCAGGTATAGTAGGCGGGCAGTATGAGTGACAAAAAGAACAGGATGTTTGCTGGAGTGTCTCCTTGATGTCGTGTAAAGTAGTCCCCTGTCGTGGGCTTTGTCGTACCAGCAGAGAATTCTCAAGAGACATGCGATTGGTTGAAATTGACAGGCAGATAGATCTTCAGAGATGTGCAATTGGTTAAACTGCATGTATGCAGAAAATGTTTTCTTTCGCTTCATTATAACTGAGAAGAAAAACATTAAAGTCCACGGACATTTGAATTTTCAAAATAGTTGTCATTCCCTTGTAATGTTAGCATTTTTTTGTTAAACAATACCCTCGATTATTTTTCTTAACGGTGACCCAAGTGTGTCACGGTGATCTCTTAAAGTATGTGACAGTCATTGCACGAAAACCTGGTCGATCGATAAAACTCGTGACATCACAACAGGCGTAGCCACATGATAAGCTTGGTCATTGCTTGTTCAT
Source organism: Clypeosectus delectus (assembly GCA_032355325.1). Taxonomy (NCBI): domain Eukaryota; kingdom Metazoa; phylum Mollusca; class Gastropoda; order Lepetellida; family Lepetodrilidae; genus Clypeosectus; species Clypeosectus delectus. The sequence goes on along the minus strand of JAULBO010117765.1, from coordinate 6,583 downwards.
AGGTGACGCTGTGTTGTGTATGGATTGTGACATCACAGTAGTCATTGTCTGGTTGCGACGTCACTACTACATGTACATACCTTCTTACAGATGCTGACATGACCTAATAAGTGCAATATTTCACTGGGACTGTCTTATTGAAGAGTCGTAGTAGTGTGTAGATTATTATTTTTACACAAGCAAACTACATCTACATTTAAACAAATCCATTGTCTGTGGCCTTTGAATCAATATGCAATTATTTTTCATGTGTAATTAAAATTTAATTACGGATGTAGGTTGATCTGCCTACATAAGTTACAATAGTCTTCACCTCTTATGTACAATGGAGAAGGTGTTGGCACAGGAAGAAAGGGGGATAAAACATAACAAATATATATGTAAATTGCAATTTGTACCATTCATAAACCACTCTAAATCAATTTGATACGTTTTCACAGCAGCATGGAAAATATCATGTCAGTTTTCATATTCTTCACACCTCGAACAGGTTGCTTTACCACACTGGCTACAGATTCCTGGCTACAGATTCCTGGCGTCCGAGCAGACATGAAAGTGTAAACATACAAAAAACCTCAAACGCTTCCATTTCTGAGATCGGCCATTAAAAATAATCCATCCTCTCATTGCATCTCTGGAGTCTCTTCCAACAGATGACCAAACAACAAACATGTTTTCATGCTTTTTTTCACCTCTAACACAAACACGCTTGGGTTCGCCACCCTTGCCCACAACTCTGGTCAGTGTTCGTCTTCGCATATCCTTGACCATCATCGGTAGACAGGCAAGTAAACATCTCCCACCTAGAGAGACCATCCATCTGTCGGCAGCTTCATCTATCCATCACTAGTCCATCCGCTGACGCCTCTACGCCAGCGTTCACGGAGGTATACAAACATTTCTCAAAGGTATCTGCTTCTACGTTGCTGTGTACATAAAACAGAATTTGCAAATGGTGTCATATTGATGTCCTGATACTCTATTGCTTATGGGTGTTTGTTGTTCGTCTGTTTATGAGAAGGATTATCTGAAATGCTAGCTGGAAGTATCGCAATGGATGCCTACGTGGAGAGATAGGGCCCCTGGAAATCACAGAGCACTGACGGAGTATTGAAGCATTAAGATGAGACACTGTTGCCTACTGTTGTCAGTGGTATAAACATTTGGATAAGGCTGAATTTAGAGTAGTATCAGATTCATTTCCCTTTGAAAGTAAAGGTCACATTGCCTGAGAATGTATAACTTGAATATATAGCCATTCCGTTGCAAACTGAATCCTTCAAATTACAGAAAATACAACATGTGCTTCACAGATTTACACACTCACTTCCATCCTTTTATCTACGAACTAATTAGCGCATACTAGACCTTCGGAATCTAAGTCTGGGTACTAGTATCTGAGTTTTACAGAACACATTGAGCCCCTTGCAACATCCATCAAGAGTGGAGCCCCTTGCAACATCCATCAAGAGCCGTGATGATCTGGCTAGCCGCCTGTCCAGCACAGTCCACCTGCACACCTGCTGGGAAGATGTGTCTGCACAAACACCAATATGTTTGCACCTTGTGGACAGAACACATACCTCTTTGTGGCAACACCCCATCGATGACATACGTCTTTTCATTCCGCAGACATTTCTCACGATGCTTGGCATTTTTCAACATGTCTTGACTTCAGGTCGAAATGTCCGAAGACATATCAATGAAACGAGCGTCAGTAATTGATAAAAGGTCTACATGTACATGTCAGAAAGAGATAAAAAGAGCCTTTCAATTAATGGTAGTCTAGGCTGAAACATTAGTCACAGCTTGAATGACATTGCAAACACAATCCTATCAGAACACACCATATATAATAATGTACTAGTTTCCTTGAGACACATATAAGGGAGATCAGTCTGACCTGGGAAAATGGATTATTTGAGGATGACATCTGTTCATAGTCACGAGATTGCCGGTGACATAATCCGGTCAAAGATTTATATGCACTACGCATTCACATAAACACGTCATGATACAGACACCATTTATAGCAACCATTGCAAGCTTCAGTAGCAACCACACTTTAATGTTTACAAAATGTGGTCTACAGATATTTTCGTGGTTCTTTGGAATTTTTCTTTCCAAGGTAGAGTTCCATTTTCAAACCATGCCTTATCGATGTTCATTAAATGTACGATCGGTAACTTTTATAAGCAATTATCTAATGCTATAGCTTCGATTAGGTGTCACCAGAAGCCTGTTAACGGAAATGATTTCCAGACGAGACTTACACTCCTTATACCTTCAGGTTTAAAGTTTGAGGAAAGGTAAACCCCTAGGGGCTGGGGAACAGGACCAGTCCCAGATATAGCTGATGACCTGACCAAGGATTGGTTTAAACACACCTGGGTCTCTCTTTACAAATGAACGGATACTGTAACGTATACACCTATTGGTGTAATATATACCACCTATTGCTGCTCTTCCAGACAGTGTTATTGTCCCGAGTGTCGGTTTTATCCCAGTTTCCAATGGCGAATATTTGTGGTGTCCATCCCCTTCAATTCCCTTGCCTGTTTATATACTAGTATCCAGATGAATATGGATATTCCCAATAATATGAATACAAATCTAGGAAGATATGGTCTACTTTGATGCACTTATAAATCCTATATGTGGATCCCAAATGTTCATATTCCTTTCAAGGTACCAGTATATATCACATTGGACCAGAGCGCATCATGCTTGAGGGATTCAATATCTTCAATATGTAACAGATCAAGCCGATGTCGTGATTCGAACCCGGGTTGCCATGATGTGAGCCCAACACTCTACCGACTTCGCCAAAGGGGTGACCCCTCTGGCAGAGACCAGTAGGAGCATCTTATATCACACATGGCTACATATACATGGGCAATTGTGTTCAGTATTTGGGGACATTAGTATTCAGTATTTGGGGACATTAGTATTCAGTATTTGGGGACATTAGTTCATGGAGAACTTAGTGGCATAGTTACATTACATTGAGATTATTAAAATCTGCACAAGATATGGCTTGTGGGTTTCACAGTAGCACCTACCTGTTTAAAACAGTTTAAAACCTTTGACCGCTCTATTATATCGCCATTGCAAATAGTCATCTTGACAGAAACATATGTTTAGGTACAAAATGCCACCTGCAATACGTATAAAATACGTACAAAATAATCTCAAACACACAGCAGAACCAGTATTGTATCTTGGAGTTGCCAATCTTTTTTTCCACCATAAAACCACACGAAAGCGCAGCAGCAACAGCAATACCAATTGCAGTGAGGAACACGATAGTAAGTAAATAAATACCTTTGATACATTGATTCATGAGCCAATTTATGCCAGTTCATGGCAATTTAGACTTAGATAGCGATATCAAAAGTGATAAGTTTTTGCGAAATTATCTGTTTAATAGCGGATTCGCCTGTCAAGCAATCTGCACATGTGGAGTCCATAGGAAAG
>JAULBO010117654.1:0-10474 GCA_032355325.1 Clypeosectus delectus | reverse complement strand
CCCACCCCCCCCCCCCCCCCCCCCCCATATGATCATCAAAATTCGTGACGTCACAGATTTATGTGTAAAGAATAAGATGTCCCTCCCATAACCCTTTGCTGCATATCCTTAACCCCCCAAGAAACGGACGACTCATAAATTTATTCTATAGCAAGGGAAATAAAAAATATTGGTATTGGATATTTTAGTGTTATAAAGTTTTGTTAGATTTTTTATCATATTTCTTATTAGGTAGATCTATACTTATTACTGTATGTAGATAAAACAAAAATTAAAAAATAATAAGAAAATACAAATAATTGCTTGCAAGTATGATTCTGTATCTTTAATTTAATGTCGACCAACCATAAATCTATATATCGTATGTATATTTGTCTGGGATCGAAGACATTTAATGCATTTGCGAAAGCAACCCATAATTCTAGTGCAAAGATATCTACAAATAATACACACAGAATATCGAGTTCAACTTTTTAATAGTATAAAAAGTATGAATAAAAGGATCGAACATGATTCACAAAACGGAACAACATTTAATTCCACATCATGGAGCAGAAGGAACCTACAGAGTGGAATTTTCAAACAAGTGTTGCATCAAACGTCTTAATCCCAGTCGATATCTGCATGTATAACTATAACTTATAAGCAGGCAATGCATTAAAACGAGAACATGAACATTCGCTTGTATCGTGCGATTTTACTAGAGCTTCAAAATATAAAATCATGAAATTTGAAATGCATACTTTTTTGTGTGTAAAAATAACAGATGAAATTCAGATTTTGCATGAATACAAGTAGAAGGCTAAACGAGAAGTTATCATACAATGGTTTCTGCACATACTAGTAGCTTACACCAGTCTCCATGGAGTGACTAGAAATCTACCACACAAAAACTTGAACTCTTTGGATTACCCGGTATTTGTATCTGTACAGTCACTGGGCCATTCTGATGAAAAATATAGTAAGTGAATTATTACTTACGATGCAGTTGTATTAATTTACATACCAATATTGCTTATTTCTAGTTGTTACATGTTAACATTATCAAGATTTAACTAATTTTAATGAAATTGGATTTAATAATACATGTACATTTAAAAATAGTTAAATTTACAAAAAGTGAAGACTAAAAAATTCAAGTTGATATTTTTACATGAAAATCATATACTGTAAATCATGATATTACTGCGACTATGATTTAATACGACACCTAGATTTTAGACAGAGACGCGACATAAATTAATTACGACCGATCATGCCTTCAATTCAGTAAATGTGCATCAATTAAATGCGACTGTTTGTACATAGCATTTTTCGCATTAATATTGTGCTAGCATTAATTTCATGATTTACAGTATCTGCCAAGCGACCATAGAACTTGTATCTACCGATTTTGCCGATTCCTACGAGGATACAAGCACTTTGTGAAAAGTGTGACCTGGTTTTGAAACACCACCTACACCAGGTTCACCACCACAACACACATTTGAACATCCTAGAACATCCTAGATGCGCCGCTACTAAAACCATCATGATGGCCCATGGAAGTCAACACCACTCCAATGAAATCATACGTCTGGAAGTATCTCGGGACATTCTTCAGCATTGAGAGGCAACTAACGAACATGACATGCATGGATTAAAAACAATGCTTATTAAATACAGATAATTGTAAAATATACATACAACTCGGTTCTGTAAACGAGATACGTGTTTTATATATACATGTACTAGTATATATACATTAGCGAATTATGACTCTCGTGCTGCAGTACGGCCTCCAGGACCACGAGCCTCTCTACCGCTTATAATGCAAACAAAGACACGGACAACATTACATTTCCACAGTGAACATTCCAATACCCAGAGGTGACTTCCATTCAATTTATCCTCAGCAGACAGAACAGAACGGAACGGAACATTTATTTCGCTCCGGCTGTGACAGTTGACAGAGAATGCATGGTATCCAGGGTGTATTGGCCCTCTTCATCTCCCCATTTTCTCACAGGTTATCCTGTCACAAAGCTCTCTTCTCCGCTATAATAGTATAAGTGACCATAGCGCTCTCTACAGTGTATCGGCTATCGGCAAAGAGAGCACTATATATATGGTCTCTTAGTGGATAGGAGAGCTTCTTCACAGGATACCCTGTAGTATTTAAATATCCGTTATTTTTGTTATCATAAGTCAGTGGATATGACGACAACAATATGTATGGCTTAAGTCTTCGTGTTGATTCCATGGCCACAAAAGACAATTCAATCCTAAATGGGAACTGCCCTCACATAATATTATAAGGGAAATGGCCAAACGTCCTCGATGAGAAGAGCACGAATTGTATAAAAGAATAAATGCAGACAAATGTAACAGAAGTATTAAGAGTAAGAGGAAAATGTAAAAGTATGAGAACCATGCATTTCAAGAAATAATATTTCATTAAATAAATAATAGCTCTGAGTTTTATAGAGAAGTCCACCTTAGGAATGTTGGCACTGTAAATATTAATTAATGTGGCAATAAATATATATATATATACACACACACACACACACACACACATACATGCACACACCTATAATAGTAAACAATAAGGATTAATAATATACACCAAGGAACTAGAATGTAATGATGAAGGAGAAGAAATATGATGATTTTCATGTAAAAGTTTTACGTCAATATTAAAGCCGTATATGGCAAAAAGAAATAGTTGAATCTCTCAGGGAAGCTGCGAAGGCACGTTCACAGGAGAAAATAACTTTTAGAAATCACTGTATTTATAAGACACTTTGATTAATACAATCATGGTAAAAGACATTACCATATATGGTAAAAGTGGAGATGCAAGGTAAAATACAGATTGAAAAAAATAACTCCTTTCTAGCTTTTAATTCTGTAAGAAAATGTTAATGCATATACTAGTATCCAAAGACTGTTCCTTGTTACGTAGAGTGAAATGGTCAATTCAATCCATGTTAAATGAAATGGACTATGTTCTAAGAAATTGAGAGTGGAATATAAAAGATCAGCTGACAGACACAGGAACTATGAACACTGCAATACTTATTCCAGAAATGTGAGTGGATAAAATACACACCATCATCAGTTAAAACAGTAGCGGTGAAACATTAACATAAATCTAGAGAGAATGTTAAAAATAAGACAAAGGTTTTCCATCAGACTCCCTAATAATGATACTGTAACCATGGTTACCATTCCAACTCTCTCTAGACACATAAATTTGACAGTTGTGGTGTACTGGTACCAACCAGGTCATATGTAATGCTGAATTGCGAGAACAAAATGTCTTATTTGGCAGTAGCTGCATATTAAATAGTGAAAAATGCAATAAAGTGTTTAAAGCTGTCAGAATGACCGTGGCACCGGGTTTTCATTGATGCGTAATCAAATTTCACATTTTAAACTAATTCTTGGTCGTTCTTTAGCCGACATACTGGTACATTACTTTTGGTATAAAATGAATCTATGTTTGTGAAGATACTTGGGATGCATTTAATTTAGATATGAAATGATTATAATGGAGATACAAATTTGGCTGGCTAAAGACAACTTTTATTACTTCGAAAGATTTAGAGAATATTTAATCCACAATCCACACTTTTAGTATTTGGTAAACTATTGTAAAGGTTTATACATTAATACTGCATACATTTGTAGAAGATTGTTAGGGACAATATCAAACTTAATATTAATAAACATTACATTACAAAGAGGTGAGAAGCAACAGTGTTAAAGTGGGTCTAGGGTTCATTTGAAAATCTGCAATGTTAAAGGTATCTGTGAGACCCCATGAAAATTACAAACTTGACCCCTGGACATCTATTCTCAAGCTTTCTTAACTAAGAAAATTCTTAGTCAGAAAAGGTCTCTATAAAATTGTCATAAACAGAAACCCAGTTAGGCAAATTCTTAGTACTTACGAACTTCTTAGGGCTTAAGAAGTTTCGAGAATACAGCCCCTAGTCATTAACATTGTGCCTATGGACACCTTTATTATTTTCTTAATTTCGAATACACTGAGAAATGTCTGAATGTGTACATACAGGGCCCTGTTGCTCGAAACACTTGTACACTACAACTACTGTACGGTCAACACTTTTCTATAGTAGCGGAAGCCCAGTTACAACTATTGTAGGGCTACAAGCGTTTCGTGCAATGGGGGCCAGTCTGTTAATGATCCATTTTGCTAGTGACTAAAGTTCCTAAAACTTGCACAGGAGAGCAAATATGTGTAAGGACATTGATGACCACATATTAAATATAAAAAATTGACTTAATATGAATTCTCTAACATTGAGGTGATCGAGAGATTAAAGGTCACAAAGGTGTGCAGATGCGTTTACTGCATAACGGATATCACACTAGGTCACACTACGTCACACTATTAAGTCAGATCAACTGCAATAGCACTTGCGACATAAGGCAGATTGCGATGTTCCCACCTTTTTCACTGTAAACAATGTGTAAATACTCATTTGAAAATGTTTTTGTAATTTCTTTTTTTTTATATTTACAAACTGATGACGTGATAGTAAAGAAAACTAAAAAGGTACGAGGGTCTGACCTACAGTTCTGTTGTTGATAGTGCCATTGTATTCAATGTCGGTAAAACAGAGGGATGCTAATCGCAAAAACATAAATATTAATGCAAATCATGAACGTAAATTCAATATATACTGCAGTAAACGTGGTAAATAATGCTGTATGACTTAAAAATCTAAAACAATATGACATACATATTAGTACATATCAAATAAATAGCAACCAAGGATATAACAACGTATATAATTCATATTATTATTATATATACACATATTTGTTTATGTAATTTTTGCAACAGTAATAAATATAAAATATAATATTCATTCCTTGAAGATTGTAAAGCAATGACTGCGATAGGCTTGATCAGGCAATACGAAACATCTCTTGTATCATTTCCATGATTTTAATATAAACCGACCTCCCCTGAGGGCTGTGTAATGGACTTTAAAGGCCACGGACATTTGAATTTTCAATATTGTTTTCATTCCCTTCTAATGTTAGCATTTTATATTGTTGAACAATAGCTGCGGTTCTTTTTCATAATCACTTGAAGTATGTGACGGCCAGTGCTCGAAAACTGGACAATTGATACACTTGTGATGTCACAACAGGCATAACCATGTGATAAGCTCCGTCAGTGGGTTTTTTCCAAGATGGCACTGTGTTGTGTACGAATTGTGACGTCACAGAATTGCAATGATGTCTCGGTGCAAAAGCACAATATCTTCTTCATCAACGTCGATCCCAGTTCTGTGACTGCATACCTTCTTGTGAAATGTGTGCATTATTTCACTGGGACGTGTTTTTTCAAGAGTCGTATCAGTGTGTAAATGATTATTTTGACACAAGCCAAAACAATTAATTGTCAGTGGCCTTTAAATTCCAAAAAATATTCTAGTATATATTTGTTGGCATTCTGTCATAAGCTGCATAGACAGGTCTATAGTGAGTCAGTGGCTGTCATACGCTGCATAGACCTATAGTGAGTCAGTGGCTGGACAGTGGGGAGGGAAGGAATGGCTATTTCCAAAATATTATTCATTGCTTGTAAAATAATACATATTTTTGGCAGAAACATTATATAAAAAAAAAATGTGATCATAAAAAACACCTATCTTAGGTATGATAATGATAACTGCTGAAAAGGTTACTATGGTAACAATTTATCCACCATGGAGAGATACCAGAGATGTGATCGGTGCCGAACAAGCCTGTCCCTCGCCGCTCGCTAACTCGATGTCTAAGTACTGTAATACTGCAACTGCAAGGGTTAATATCGTCCGTATCTGGATCTGTACGTGCCTCCCCCGTAGGTGGTACGGCTGGTGGAGGCGCCGATTGTAGCGCCAGTAGTAGCGGCGGTGGTTCCACTGTGATCAAGAGATGACGACCGGACGGTCCCGCCCCCGTACGCCCGTGAATACGACGTGGACTGTGGTCCAAACCAGATCATGTTCCTCGTCTCCTCTTCCAGGACGTCTGGGATGTACCCGATTCCAGAATGCACCATCTTCACGGAGTTGGCGCCGGTCACTCTGCGCTCGAAGTCAATGAGCTGGCGCCAGAATCCGAAATTTGGGTGTATGACCGAGCGACGGGCCTTCACGTGCCAGTAGGCCTGCTTGAGCGACATGTGCTGGCACTTGACGAGGTACGCGATGCACAGACTGGCGGAGCGGCTCACGCCCGCTACGCAGTGCACCAGGACACGCCCCCCGCGCCTCGCGATCTGCTCAATCTTGTCGCTGCAGCGGTCGAAGTAGAGGCCGAGGCGCGCAGACGGAATGTCGTCCACGTGGATCTGGATGCACTCCACGTTGGCCACATTGAGGTTGGGCACGTCCATGGTGCAGTTGATGATGTGGGTGATGCCAAGGCTGGTCACGCGGTCGCCTCGGACAGCCGCCGCGCTGGAGAGCAGCAGGTGGTCGGTGATCTTGGCGATCTGGTCGAACATGTGCCGGTTCATCCTGGCAACCGGGGCGGATCCTGTCTGCAATAGTAATTTATATGTACATAGAATGATCAAATTAGAATGTATGGTGAACATTCCTACACCAAGTGCTGACTTCCCTTAACTTTAGCCTCAACAGGCAGCTGACAGTGGATCACACATCGCATGGGGTGCTTTACTGTGAAGGTTTCCTTGACAGTATTTTTAACATACAAGTGTTGAATCAAAAAAATATTAACCTTTTGGGGTTAGGATCAGTGTTAACAACATAATTGTTCAGAGAACATTTCTTTTCTACTACTAAAATTCTGGTTTCGTCTCGTACACCTAGGAGACACAGTAACACTTTATTTACATTCACATTGCTGCAACATTAATATAGGTTGACCTAGTACTAGGTAGTTCACCTACTTATTTTAATGGCCAACAATTTTCTACCTGGAAATACAATACATGTCCATTTGATGTTTATCATATATCATGGTATACACTAGTTTATAGTAAGAGTTATTTTTTTCAATCAGCTACAATTTCGTCAGTATTTTCAAAAGCACATTTTCCCAAGTTATATCTGGGTATTTTACCTTGTAAATTAATGTGAAACATGGTACATATTTACATCAAACATTATTAACAATATGTCCCACTCCATACATTAGAAACAAACCCATAAAATATTACACAAGATAAGATGCAGTGGCGGATCCAGTCATAAAAAAAGTACCAGCCATAACTCCATAAGTGCCCTTTTTATGACTAAGTGCCGCTTTTTTAAAAGCATTTCTCAAAGTGAACCCCCCTGTTCCTAAAATGATGGATCCGCCCCTGAGATGGGTACATCATGCCAAACGAATGTTGTATTTATAGCTCTAACCTACTACCGTAGTATATGCAATGGAGGCAGTTGTGATTAGGATTCCGATATATACTAACAGCCGTCTCACTCCCACCCCGATATTAGACATTAATTAAACATAAATATATATCTATTTCATGTCAGAAATTATACTACGGTACTGAAAACAAAAGTCATATCAAATCAATACAAATAATTAATAATTGATAGACATTAAACAAATTGGAGTTACATTGTAGAATATCCATGATTTATATATATATGTCATTATGTGTAATGACGTCTGGCCTCCAGCATGAGTAGGCATGATTAGACATAAGAATCAACAGTTTAACAGACTTGGCTAATCAATAGTCTTAGCCAACTAATACTCGCACGATATATGCTTATCTACTCTAGATGGCATTCACTTAACCCAGGTCTGACTTAATGTATTATTCAAGATAAGCAACTGGTAGCTGCCTAGTCATACCCATTCTACTTTATTCAGTTCTAACAGTAATAATATAAAATTCTAATTTAATAGTCCTTTAATAATAATAGTATATAAAAATAAAATTGTAACACTCACCGATAAAAATACTAAATGCGAGGAAAAAGCCAGCTTGTCGCAAGTAAGTATCAACTAAATCTCGATCAGTCGATTAACGGTTTCTAATGTCAATACGTTCCATGGCATGTCGGCGCATGAAATGCATTGAAAGACTGGTGTTCAAAGTGTTTATACAATCAACTTCTGACATCTACATGCTGGAGATCTGCCAAACAGTCAGGTCATAGCCAAGCCCCAAGTCAGACTTATATCATTACACACTCTACATTGAAGAGCTACAAAACAGTTGGCCATTACTCTTCGTATTGTATGGGATCAGTGTACAGTGTGTACTGTACATAAATGGGTTTGTATAGCAGCTCCCATAAGTAGTTCAGTATGTCCTACACGCAGCTTACTGGACGGTCAATTTGTACCCTGACTACGATAACAAAGGTGCAACAATGCTGGCAAGTCAGTTCAATGGCAGAAGTGTTCGCTTTTATAATGCCATGTTCACCATTGGGCCACGTCATTTATAAGCGATCGACACCAGACTTTAATCTGTATATAAATTATAATGTGGTGTCTCTCTAGACCTAGCTTCTGCCTGAAAACAAACTACAGTTTAGAAACAATTTAAAATGCTACTAGCATTTGTTTCCATATTTCATAGTCAAATATATTTCTACCTGAAAGTATACATGTACATTTGATGTATAAGTATGTTGGGCAACCAGCTACATTTTCCACATATCCCACTGGTTTTCAATATTTTCATATTGTATTTGAATAAAAGCTACATAGCTTTCTTGTCTTTGCAACATCATGAAACGATATTCTGCCCGAGTTCAATGATTAGAGTTACCACCTTGGAATACTAGTAATACTAGACAGTGTATTAGACTATAGAACATTGATGTATTACAACTGATTATTCAGGCTTTATCTGCAAATAACTGCAATGGAATATAAAAAAATAAAAATATCTTATGGTCAACAGGGAAGGCTAGAGGAATCTCGAGCTACCTAGTGTTAAGTTCTATCGTTGAACTGGATGTAACATATATACCATGACTTGCTACGGTAATACGAGAGAATAGATCGGAATCATGTTTATTAGATGTATGACCAGTGTCAGCGATTATATAATTGTAATTTAGTTTCACAGTAACTAGTAGCTCTAGGCAACACCTCATCTTATCCCATCACAACCTGTTATGGTTATTGAAATCCTAATACAAATATGTTCACAACTACCGTATTTGACGTATTAAACGCCTTGCTGCAATAAATTCCCCCTTTAATTTAAGTTTAAAACTATTTAAAATAAAGAGAATGCAATCCACCAAGTCTGACAGGTCCAAAAGTTGCATAATGCTAAAAGTTCACTGCTATATCAGTGTTTGCCAAACATTTGTTGTGTCTGCCTGTGAGTGTATAGCTATAGGTCTGCGAAATATACCGTAATATACCGACTCAGCGGCCTTCTTAACCTTGGATTGACAGAATTTCACGATCATATCCTAATGGTCCTAAGAAATAAACCTTCATTACCAGTTGTTTACATGGTGATATGTGATGGATTCTATCAGCTGATGTTATAATTGTTTCCGTATCTTGGGGAAAAAGAAATATAACGGTCACTTAAAATTTAACTGCCCCGACGGGCCTTGAAGTTCATTGATCTGCTGGCCTGAGTTCAAATGAACTGTAATTTCAAACACTGCCTGCTATCTTGTTTCTTTCATACTTTAATTGTTGTTGTTAATTAGGGTTTAAAGTTTCTTTCAAGAATGCGCTCATATCACGACTCGTATGCGCGTGTATGCATGTGTGTAATACTGTATACATGTACACATCATCCCCATGACTATTCGTGCTAGTCTGGCTATTTCAACAGTCTTTATAGTGCTAGTTCACTGGAATATCATGCCGCAGTTTGATTGAACATGGATACTCCACTCATACACACTATACTGACTCCGGGCCGACAGTCCTTGCTTTACCCCTTTAATGTTGAGCGCCAAGCAGTGGAACAACAAGTACCATATTTTAACATATTTTGGTATGACTGAGACTCGGCCGAGGATTTGAATCCACAATCTTCCACTCTCTGGGCTGACGCTCTAACCACTACGCCAAGGAGCCGGTCTTCGTACTTTAATAAACTTAATTCCCCCCTCCCCACAGTTTACTATTTTTTTAACCCAGGACATCTATAACGTAGAATACGGTATTACATTTGCCTAAAGGCATATTATACTGGTATTATCCATCTGACCTAGGTCACCAATAAGCCGATACGCGTTTGTTAGCACGGTTACCACGGTTACGTGAAATTATCGATATGCAAGACAGGCTTGCTATCCTGATGCCAAACTTCATTCCAGTCGGTGGTGCCCAGGGGACCAGTTATATATATACAAAACACAGGCCTGATGCCAAACAGTGAAACACACATAGTTCACAAAGTGTTCTGGGCTGTCGAGCACAACAATTAAGACGTTGCAAGTTTTGCCAGGACTGTTGGCAAGCGCAGATCATGTGGGTGATGACTCTCCCCTCCCCC
>JAULBO010117321.1:0-10478 GCA_032355325.1 Clypeosectus delectus | reverse complement strand
TCTATACGCGTAGAATACACACACCCCACCAAACCCCCACCCCCACCCCCCCCCCCACCCCACACACACACACAAACACACGCACAACTCAACTCATCCACTATAGAATATGGCCATAACGATAACTACACACGGAGTTATGCTTGGTGTTCCTATAGTGAGTCGTCCTCTAGAGCTAGTCCTTCACGTGGGCCACGACGGCATGTCAGCGTCCCACAAGGGTTCTAATTAGAATGTTTGAACAAGAAAACAAATTTCAACATCATTCATTTCTCGAACGCGTGCCGCTGCTAATTTATAGCTTTTGAGTAAAAAGTCCGAACCCATTTCAAAGCGTAATTTCTGTCAATGACCATCTTGCAATTCTCCTATTCGATCCTTTTCATGAGGACTCTCCGAACAATGGGTCCTGATAACGTGGAAAGCTTTTCAATTGAATTTATCTGTATAAACTAGCCCACGGCGCGACCACTATACGATGCCAGTTGTGAGTTGAAATCATCTGAGGATAGCACCGTCGGGGGGGAAGGTTCCACAACTTCCTGATAGAGTTCTAGACCAAAATTATTCCCGGGTCGTAATGAGACTTAAATATTTCTGCAGGACTGCGGCGACGTCAGTTCGCGCATCTCTAGGCGTTGGGAATCAGAGACTGCAATTAAAGCCATTTAATGATGGCCAATTTTCGGGGAAGTATGCGTTCAAAAGACCGTAGTTATCAAGCAAATAATGAATTCTCTTGATAGGCTTGTCTTCCAGGGACGTAGCCAGCTTTAAATCCAGCTGTAATTGCTGATGTATGGGCAAGACAGAGACCGTGGCTGGAAGTCCTCGCGTGCCTGCGGAATTGAGTCGGTGCCGACTGACGGCGTCCCCTTTGACGGCGGGGGGAAATGCGCACTCCATCCGTTTCCTGTAACGCCGTAGTGACTAAAGCACTGTTACCTGGTTTGTAATTTCTACCCTTGTTCCATCTCCGCCGGAGAATGGCGTTTCCGGTCTCGCTTTCTACGCGCTCTTTTTTTCTTGGAATAATGGAAAAATAATTATCCATGTATTGGGCTATCGGGCTAATTTATACGTAGAAGGCCCCGTCGGCTGTCAAACAGTCATCCGAAAGACACTATCGTGGAAGAGAACGTTTGAAAGTGAATTGTGTTTAACATAGAAGCATCGATGTAGGATTCACGATTCGCTATGCGACTACAAAATCGAACCGTGATACTCAGTTATGTTGGGATGGAGTTTTATTTATCTTGTATTAATCCACTGCTATTAAAGAGATACTCACATTATGAAGGCACGTATAGTAATGTTCATAATTTCGCAATTTTTCAATGTCATAATTATGTAAGCGTCTTAAGATTTCGGACAACATAGCACAATTGTAATCAAATACTAGTAGTATGCAGGTTAACATTAAGTAGTATTCCATATTTGTTGATATGAAAATATCAAATTATGCTAGAATAATACCATTGAAACACATCAATAGATTATTCAAGTTAATATGACTTGATTGGAATAAAACAAATGTATTGATAATACACCACATACTATTGTAATAGTATAGGCGGTTTATTCTACACAATTATTTGTGATTGATTTGGAATCAGATCGTTGCGAATTTTAAAAGAATTCAACTATTTACTTCAATGCCAAATTCTACTTTAAATATTGAATAGTATCTCGTAGTCTTATACTAATATTTCGTTTAGACGCAGATAGCTTGAGAAGCTACATATTATATCTATAGAAGTAAATTCATTGTGATAAATAGTAATATATACATGGTATTTTGTATAATGTTGTTTTGCAAGTACCGGTATATATCTGTTTAGTTAATTAGCATGTAAAGATACATGCAACTGCTATATATACATTTGTGTGTGTGTGTGTGTGTATATATATATATGTATATGTATATCTGAGAGTGTGTGTGTGGGTATGTGTGCAGCATATATTGATACATGCATAGATACATCCATCTTCTATAGATAATGCCTTCAACAAAATGTCCCTGTTTGTCATTTTTTACACGCATAATAGGCAATACATTTTATTATTTTCAACCCGCTATCGGTTAAAGCTCAGTTTCTATTATGAAAAAAAATGACCACTAGAAAAACTGATTTTTCGGTTAAAGAGATCAGCCCAGAGGACCCAAAGGACCAAGCAATATGGTTTCACGGACACGGTTTTTACCGTCTCAGACGTCCCAGGTGGGAGATTGTCGATCCTAATTGACTATAGCGGGCTAACTAGAGTCGATCCTGATACGCGCCATCACGCTCTCTTGCTCGCCTTCTGAAACACAGTGTGCCAACAGGCGCGAGAAGCGAGACACTTTAACTTGTCCATTTGGCTGTCTGTCTTGCCAGCTGATCTGTCCACTGGGATGGAAAATGAGAGAAGAATTGTCCCCGCAGAAATCAGAAAATCATCAGTTTCGGCCAGATTCGTGCCATAATAAGCAGTGTCTGGTGACAATATCACTGCAATAAACACATTAGCATTTGATTCTATGGCAATCAGTACTGCTCTCGGAGCATCAGTTGCATTAACAATGTGTAACACTTAGAAAGCGAAGCGTAGACGAAATCCGGAGTATAATAGCATCAGGGGGTATACTTAATGTTCTTTTTTATTTATTTAATTAATACAAAAGTGCGATAAGAAAAATAACTACAGTGTATAACAGTATGTGTTTGTGGTCTTGTGTTGAGTGAGTATTAAACTGTTGAATAAAATTTGAAAATAATTATTTCAGGGAATAGGTTTCAACCATGGCGCATAGAAATACACACCAAATAACGACAATCGTAGGTACATATGATTACTATCGGCGTAAGGTTTACGCATTAGAAATTAAGGCTATGGTAAATGTTCATGGGAGTGGCTAATTATTCTGCTAATACACAACACTATTTACCGAGCTTAATTTGTATCACTACCACATAACTAGAACAAACCTAAGAGTCATAACATAGAAAACCACACTGTTGAAAAGTTTACGTTTGACATGAAACAATGTTCAGTTTAGTTCAACTTGCTATCAGCACAGACTGACATTTCTGGTTTATTGATATTTGGTTTTTAAACCAGATTTTGAACACGATTTTCCAAATCAAGTCTGTCCTCTAAAATCTGATGTTTTACATTTCTGTTTCGTATTTCAGATGTGCATTCGATTAGACGAAACAACTGCATCCTCGTCCAGTCAGTTACTAGGCAACATAGAAAGGTAGTAATTTCCTGTCCTAGGTTAATAACAGCCTTGTGTTGGATTGGAGACAAAACACAGTTCTTCTAACGGTATCTTGAACAATTCTTCTCAAGCCTTGCACCAGGAAACACGAATGAAAAACGCATTTATTTTCCTATTTGCATTCATTGAATATACGAGGAATATTCTGGACCAAATAGAATACCCGCCATTGGAAATGGTATAAATATGTATGAATTTCACAGAAATACAGTGTTAGTGAATCACTAACTGCCATCCATATTCACGAAGTAATGATTATAGTAGTTATATACATGTTTTCAATATTAAATGTCTATGAAACATTTATATAGAAAGTCGGGAATATATAATGCCATTTTATACCTAATGGAGGAACGACTGTAAACAAAAAAGTCATGTTCCTGTTTTTACTAACATTATTTGATTGTTGTTGTTGTTGTTAATTGGGGTTTAACGCCGCTTTCAAGAACGTCATCATGTCACGGATTGTAAGTAGTGTATGCATATGTTTATGTGCACATGCCTCCTTATGCTAGTCTGGGTATTTCGCAGTCTTTATAGTGCTAGTTCACTTTAATATCATGCCGCAGAATGAACATGGATACTAGTTCTCCACTCATTATACTGGCTCCGAGCAGACGTCCTTGTTTTATCCCTTTAATGCTGAGCGCCAAGCAGGGGAACACTAAGTACAATATTGTACGTATGTTGGTATATATGAACTTTTATTACTCCACAGAAGAGTTACATTTGTACAATACAAAACAGACAAATAATAAAAATAGAAAGAACAAAATAAAGAAAAAATAAATAAATAAAATGTCAAGAGTCAGTCCTGCAAGCAGTGACGACAACTACACACCAATGCGTAGTTAAATTAGGATATGACGTAGCCGAGGATTAGAACCCACTACCTTCCGCTCTCCGGGTCGTCACTCTAACCACTACCCCACGGAAGCGGTATCCCTGCTTCATCTAACGATTTGAATATTAAGGTAGAAAGACCAATTGGGATACAATTAAAGTACTCCATTGGCATGACACGTCGCATGGTGTTCTAGTTAATACTGTATGTCTTTATGAATATATTAAGAGCATAAATTATAACGTTCGTTGACACTTCCCACATTTAGCAAAGCTATTGTCGACTGGAATTGTGAAGCTGTTCCAGATTCAATGGCCCTTTGTATCCTACCGTTTTTGACCCAAGCTGCTCCCCATATTTCTCCAATTTAGCGCCTGGAGAAAACATAAGATTCATACAGAGATCAATTTATCAATAACAATGTTCTGATTCCAGCATGCTTTTTCCCCCACTATTTAATTGATCCTCGGCGGTCGGATGTACAATTTTCAGATTTTCTCATCTCCCTTGTACCGCCCATTCGGCTGACCATATGGGACCATTTACAGACCATTTCAGTCCGCGCTCATTCGGAGGTTACAGGAACAATAGGTACCATAACTTCAACTCAAATTAGCTCGGTTCCCTCTGACCGGCTTATCGAGGGAATAGCTCCTTTCGCCTCATCGCCAATATCACTTTCAAATGTGAAGTGCTTTAAGAACCTGTCATTGTTTGGACAATAGGTTATGGGAAAGAAGACAACGCCATTTTGAGAAACATGGAAAGATAGCCGAACACGAACGTAAGCGACACCTGCGACATATCCCGATGGGACTCGGAGTTGCCCGATGGATGCGAGATGTAAATTAGAGGCAAGGAGAGGTAGACACGGTTAGCTTCGGACGACAAACGGAGAATTGATTTCACCAAATGATGTGGAAATAGAAACAGATTCTTTTGACTTTGCGTTAAGGATCACAGCCGCGGTGGGGCATTCACGTGCCAATAATGACGTCACAGACGTCAAAATGCGGGTTGTAGACGACAGGACAATGTATAATTGATAGAATCTCTCGAGTGGATACGATATGAGGAAATTTATTTATTTTAATGATTCATTTGAAAATACCAAACGGCAACGCTCTATCAGTGAAAGGACTTTGAACAAAACTGCTAATAAAATGAAACTGGAACCGCCATGTTGCCATCTTTGCTACTTCCGGATTGCTTTATGGCAAAATTAACCGGAAATAGTGGTTTTTTGATGAATGATAAAATAATATCAGGACTGTGAACACGGGACTGCATTTTTTTCCTTAAACACCGCATCAGCCAGTCGATAATAGACACGCAACCCCACGAGACAAAAACATTTACCCGACTTTATTATCGTTTACACAGCGCATTGTTTTATTATGTTTCCAAATCTTTCCCAGTTTTCTATCATGGCGGCATGACAGATTCTAAATGACGCTTCGGCTCATCATTAGACTGTTGCGATGGCAATAACGTTGTCACAGCCACGCGCCTATGAGGTTAAATATGGACGAAAGTCATGTAGCCACGCGACCCGTATGGGTAGGATAGCAGGGTACAAAATGTGTAAAATACAGTGTATTTGAACAGTGGAAAATGGGATCTTGAAATAATCAAATTAAGTTGGTGTTCTGCGCATCCCATATTGGGATATTCTCTCCTATTAAATCACATCCGGATAGTGGAATTAGTGTCTTTTAAGTGACAATGCTGAGTGTTTATGGCTATTAATTGTCTGGTTTATGGTACCCTTATGGCATTATCATATCTAAGAGTCAAGAATAGCGGTGTACGAAAACTGCACTGGTGATCTAATCACCAAGACGACCAGTTGACGTGACCAAATCTATGGTCAGCGCGTATGAGAACACAACATCGTTGGTTGGTTATGTAAGTGTCATGACAGAGAGAGAGAGAGAGGGAGAGAGAGAGAAAAAATATTAAATATAACAAATTTAGATCTACTTGTTGATATGAAATTTGGCCACGGGCTTGTGTTTGGATTATGATTATCATAATTATACATGTACATGTACTAGTATTTGAATTATTATTATTATTATACTTTTTTCCCCTCCTTCTTTTTCTTCTGCTTCTTCTACTGCGTAGTATTAGTATTAGTAGTAGTAATAGTAGTACTACTAGTAGTAATAATAATAATAGTAGTAGTAGCAGTATTAGTATTAGTAGAAGTAGTATATCTTATTTTTCTGATTCTTCTTCTTCTTTATATTATTATTACTTGTATTTCTCTTTTTTTTACAAACAAATTTTTGTTCAGACACAGGCATACATATTATTAGTGTTAGTAGTAGTAGTTGCAGTAGTATTAGTAGTATTAGTATTAGTAGTAGTAGTCGTAATAGAAGTACTAGTAGTAGTAGTGGTAGTAGTAGTAGTAGTAGTAGTAGTAGTATTAGTAGAATAAATAGTAGTAGTGATGGTAGTAGTATTGTTGTTAGTAGTAGTAGTAGTAGTAGTAGTAGAAGAAATAGTAGTAGTGATGGTAGTAGTAGTAGTAGTAGTAGTAGAAATAGTAGTAGTAGTAGAAATAGTAGTAGTGATGGTAGTAGTAGTAGAAATAGTAGTGGTAGTAGTAGAAGAAATAGTAGTAGTGATGGTAGTAGTAGTAGTAGTGATGGTAGTAGTAGTATTGGTAGTAATATTGCCGAGAAGGTTAATCACCTAAGGTTTTCCATCTCATATCCAATGCTGAAACAAATATTTTCCCTCTAAAATTAAATTAATGCGTTGATAAAATACGTTTTATTGTTGGCAAAGAAGAGAAGACTATACACAATTTTAAGTTACCTCTACATGTACGTGACATCAGTATAATTAACTTTTATAATAACTCATATTACTGCCAATTATTGCCCCCCTGGTCAGACACATAATCTATCCTCGTCGTGCTCTCCGTAGGATATCCAGATTATGAAATGCTTATCAGCGTGCAAAACACGGAACTCGGAACCCGCATAAAGTTGACTTTTGCCCCCCAACCCCAATTCATGCCACGGCTATCAGTTTTTACAATGTCGCTTGCACGTGCATTGCATGGCCCCCCCTACCTTAGAATACCCGCGGTCATGGCAGCTCTAGGGTCGCGTGTGCGTCTTCTTACCTGCACGTGCATGCTTGTGTGGGTAGCGTTTGTTGGATACGACCATTACTTTTATGTGGTTGTCAATAAAATGTGAAGTGATTTTAGGTTTAAAAACATGTCGGATGCTATAGTTTAGTTGTTGAGTATATAATGATGCACATAATATGCCGCTATTATATTACTACTACTACTACTACTACTACTACTACTACTACTACTACTACTACTACTACTACTACTACTACTACTACTACTAATAATAATAATAATAATAATAATAATACAATACATTATTGTTAAAACAAATAATTAATGAATCCGCTTTGGCTAAATTGATACCAATAGCACATTGGACAGTAACGTTCACGAATATTGTTAAACGAACTTCTTTAATCATTACAGATGGGACAAACAAAGTTAATGCTGGACATGTTGATTTCCGAAGTTCTGACGTCAAATCCACACTGAACTCCATCCTCCTCGAAAGAGCATACTTAGGACTTATGGCTCCGGATAAGCAGCGGTTATAAATGATTAGTTTATTATTATTATGAATATATAATGGTTTAGTAATAATTTGTTGATACGTAGTACCTATAGACGGATGTCAGTTTCCTCAAAATTTACAACACGAACAGTTGAAGTTTTAATATTTGCCTCTCCATTTAATTGTATTGTCATGACTACTAACTATAAACTAAAAACACACAACCGTCAACGAAAACAATAGTTGTAATAATACTAATATAAAAATAATACTTATTATTAGTATTATTATCAACAACAACAAAAACGAAATATTGGATTAAAAACAAACCAGAAAGAACACCAAACAGACATAGAACGAACATGTTAAATAAGCCCTTCCATATTAAGAGTATCAAAAACGGATGTTTTGATGTCACGCATACACCGGCAATTTATACGCGGTTATACATTAAACACTGGACCTGGCAAGCCCACGATAATGATATTTATCGGTACCGTAGGTTGAGATAAATACTTCGACATCCTCATGATTCTGCCAGCGTTATTTCCACTCACAGTACGTTTGCGTTTCTGGGGGAATGACTCACCATGTGACGGACTAACCTTCGAACTTCAACGATACCAAGTATTATTTTTGTGCACAACAATTCCCATGAATGATGTGTATACTTAATTTGAAGTCACCGAGTCCAAAATGACTTATGTCTGTTCACGGTTCAGAAACCAGTCAAGCTTCCCAGTGCGACATACTAGTACATGTCATGTATGATGTTAGTGGAAATTAAGCATGCATGTCATCTTTCATTTTAACTTTTGTTCAGGATCCCATTGAACTGCTATATCTACACTGTCACGCAGTGGTTGAAATATACCCGAGTATATATGTGTATGCTCGATTTTAAAACTCTTCTTCCGGACAAGTATACAAGAAAAATGCAAGAACAATTTACTTATGTAGCGCATGGTTTCCAGTTTAGAGTTATTTTCTGGCGCATATTACATTATTACATCGGTCAAAGGATCCGTGTACACTTATTTCATCTCAACTCCTTGAAGAGTATGCAAACCATTAATACGCGTTCACTTGTCTAAGTTTGGGGCAGGATCGAATCCCAGATACTGTCATTTAAAAACAACAACTTATCCAAACCGAATCCATACACTAGTCGGGGCAAATACATCTATGCGGTATTACATTGTAAACTATATTAAATATATTGTTGTTGAATTGGGTTTTTTATACACTTTCAAGATTGTTTCATTCATTATCATAATGGGTGTATTGTACATGTATGCATACTCGTACTACGATTTTCACCAGGCCCAGAGGTTACTAAATTTTGGAGCACGATTTCATGCTCAACTCAAGGTTTTGTTTACAAAATTAATGTCCATGTAATATTTGAGTCTGAGCATGAAATCATACTCAGAATGTTTCGGAATCTCGGGGCCAGTTAGTTGTACAGTGTCAGCTTACTATAACATTCCGTTTCGAAACTCTAACCATTACATCGGAGAGACATCAATCAGCGTTTGTACAATGTAACTAACAGGAAGTACTGTACATCACTTTATTCGTTCTGTGCCATGCACCGAGTTTGAAGATAGTTATGCTATACAAGATGTCTTTACGTGCTGCTCCCCACAATGATGTAGTATTCATTGAACAACATTACCGTAGGCCACGCCCACAACACGCGTCATCAAACGTTTGCGGCAAATATTAATTCGCGGTTCTTAAACGTCAACTGCCATTAATGCGTCAAGCTAGACATTTAAATCAACTAATTATCCAGACATTTGTTGACTTAATTAATTTATTTATTAGGATGGACTGAAATGTTATTACGTCCATTTAAGTACATGTATGCAACTTAACTCTGACTCAAACAGTATCACATCCGAATTTCTGTTCAGATCCCGATGAAAAATAAAATACAAATTGCAGTCAATCCGTAAATATTGTCAATTTGACTTAACAGACAGACAGAAATATTTAACAACATTTTCGTCTGCGTTGCAAAGTGTTCCTAAAACACTGTACATAGCATCTCCATAGCGACCACCTGCCATGCGTGTCCATCTGGCGTGAATATCTACTCATTGTCCAGTGCTGTCTGTCCACCTCTCCGGACAATGCGATGACATCACCGATCGTCGTTCGTCCACACCCCCTTGTACACCCCGGGGCAGCCGAAACACGTAATTCATGTTTTAGTACGCGTAAACTCACGCACACCTGATCGTATCTACATACGTTTCTTCTCGACCCGGTCAAGCTACGACCCGTGATACGAGGAGCAACATGAATGAGAATGACCATGTGGTGTTAGTATTGTCAATAGTATGTTTTGACATATTTCTTTATTAACAGCATGATTATTATTATTATTATCGCGTCTCCGTGTTCGCTTTAATTAGTATCTTACTGATATTATGTGGTGCATTTTTGTTTATCAATTGTTTATATTCAGTCCATCGAAAAGATGAAATAGAGCTCCCTGTTTGTTATGACCGAAGAAATAATGCCTGATGGAAATGAGACAACACGATTTCTAATTTGATAATTGTTATATGTACTGTCTGGTTATATCATCCTGGGTTTCTCATTGTCATTTTGTAATTACAATTGGTTTAAATATTGTGTCCATATACTCGTATACTAGTACTAGTAAGGGTATCGAGCTGATTCGGACCTTGGCTCACTCGGACCTTGGCTGATTCGGACCTTGGCTGATTCGGACCTTGGCTGA
>JAULBO010117099.1:0-10479 GCA_032355325.1 Clypeosectus delectus | reverse complement strand
TAAGACTTTGCTTCGGTTCAGCATCGACTTCGCTTGTTTCACCATTGCGTCTCTAACGCGCTTATGGGATAATTGATATACTACCGGTATCAAGTAAGCCAATCTATAAATAGGCTAGAGTGTCCTCACAAAACTCATTAGGCATTAAGTCTATTGTCTTAGGTAATAAGAGAAATATCAGTGAAAATATGCAGGTAGTAAGCTTAATGCCTGATTAAATTAGGCAACAACACTATTGCCTAGGCCGAACCTTATTGCCTAGTCATTAACGTTATTACCTGATTGTCCTTATTGCCGCTAACATATATATATATATATATACTGCCGGGGTATCGTAAGTTGCGCATTCTCTCGCTAAAGTTCAGCAGTACGTGTTATTCTCCTCATGTCCTCTGAACTTGAACTTGAACTTGAACTTGAACTTGAACTTGAACTTGAACTTGAACTTGAACTTGAACTTGACAGCGCTCACCAATGTTATACACGTGTTGTTCTTTGTGAATACATGAAGAAGTGTCACGAGGTACGTGCTTGCCAAGCCCCCGGGGAAGTAAGAGAAGTGCATATAACTGCTTGTGCCAGTCTGGGTATTTCACCAGTCTTTATTGCGCTAGTTCCCTGGAACATCATGCCGCAGATTAAACAAGGATACTCAACTAAGACGTATTATACTGAATCCAAGCCGACGAGTCCTTGCCTTACCAAGTTTTAACATGCTGAGCCCCAAGCAGGGGAGCAACAAATACCATGATATTTTAACGTCTTTTGGTTGGCAAGAATGGGCACGTTGGTTGCAAAACGCGGGTCTAATTACCATCACCCCCCCCCCCCCACCACCACCACCACCACACCCACCACCACCACCACCACCACACCCACAAACTCTGTCTTACAGCCATCGGCGTAGTGTGCTTCAACAAGAGGATAGGAACGCTGGATGTGAACGATGATCCCAACTGCGAAGCAAATATGTTCCTCCGGGCAGTCGGTGACGTGTTTAAGGCCACCCAATCGGAGATGACCTCCATGTTTCTTTTCATGTACTTCGACACGCCCATGTTCAAGCGACTGGTCAAAGCTCAGGACTATATAAAACAGTAACGTTCCTTTTCGTTATATTATGTTATAATATTATGCAGATTCAAAATTCGATTTATTTATTTGTTTTAGCGGCTGGTTGTTATTGTTGAATTGGGGTTTATAGAGCCGCGTTCATGCCAATATCGCGGTTTGTAGCGTACTCAGGGCTGGCCTCTGATTAAGACCGTATTAGCGAGTGGTAACATAACATTGTACTTAACCACCGCATAATTATATGCTATACACATAAACAACGGGAGCGAATCACAACTAACGTGACGTGCCATCTCCGCAAGTGAAGGGTACAACTCCGTACTAAGCTTACTCAGTTTACTACCCTTCCCAGAATTAGCATGCACAACCTAGCAGTAGCAGGCAGATTTGCACCTTGGCGGCAGAGTAAGTTGTCTCGCCGTTTTTTTTAAAATTTGAAACCAGCCAATCAAAACAAGAAGTGTTGTTAACAGCCATGACAGCGTCCCAGTTGTGTTTGAAGATGCTTGTGGATTGATGATTGCCCGCTTGCATCAGTAAAGGGGAGACAATTCATGTTTCAGAGTGTCGGCGCGTCACGCTGCGGAATCGGTGAAGCGGGCTCATGCGGCGTCGGCAGCGGATATAGAGTTGGACGGCGAGCACGGTGACATCATTCCTTATCTCATGACCAAGACTGACCTCTCTGAGGGCGAGGTCATGACGGTGTTAACAGATTTCTTCTTTGCCGGAGTCGACACGGTCGGTTGAACGTCGTATGCGTCATGGCCCCGATTTCTCGAAACAAACTTGAGTTTGAGATTTTACTCAGCTGAGGTTTCTCCCATTGACTCAGTGCCGTAGCTTGAGTAAAATCTCAGAAGTGTTTGAGTTTTAACTCAAATTACAACACTTAGTCAATGGGAGCAATCTCAGCTGAGCCAAATCGCAAACAGGTTTGTTTCAAGAAATCTTGGCGTGGTGATAGGTCTTTAGCGGAACAGTCATATTATCTTGTGCTATGCTTCTGGGGCATTAATGAAGGGCCATACATGTTTGCCTTAAGATAAAACTAAAATAAAACGAAATAATTTCCAAAGAAAAGGCCCGTTGACTGAAAAATCAGTTGTAAATTTCACCCCCCTTAAGGGGTAGGGCGGGTGGCCATTGCTATCAAAACCGTGATGACAGCGGCTGAACGCGTGGCAACATACACGTTTGTTGTTAATTGGGGCTTCAAGCCGCTTTCAAGAACGTGCGGCTTTCAACAACATACACGTAGCGTGAAGCATTGCAACGGAAGAAGGGAGCTAACTCGCCCTCTGTCTCGCATTTAAAATAGACATACTAAAAGAAAATGTCAGCAAGATGTACTGGATTGTTAGCTATCCATGCTCCTACATTATTGTTCCGATTGCCAAATCTTGGGTTATATGAACTTGCAAAATCGATTTCACTTCAAACCCGCCGCATCTCAGAATAACTGTGCAACGAATCTCCCTGTTTCCCTCCGTGACGTAGCAGCTATTTTAGTCTGTACTATGCCGTCTGTCTTCAGACTGGCCACATGCTGTCCTTCATCATGTACAGCCTGTGTAAGAACCCGCATGTGATGAAGCAGCTCAAAGCAGAGGTGGACAGTATCCTTCCTAACCGGAAGCCAGTTACTCATGAAGACATTACCAATATGACGTATATGAAGGCAGTAACCAAGGAATCGCTCAGGTAAATGTATCCGCGGCCATTAACCCCAACCACCGTCTTCTTTCAAAACCACACACACACACACACACACACACACACACACACACACACACACACACACACACACACACACACACACACACAGACAGACACTGTTCCACACACGCGGACGCACACACGTACAGGTGTAGGTGTGATGGTTAGACTATCAATAGCCTCTGAGGATGAAAATAAATTATATTTAATAAATTCTACTGATGGGTATAATATATATATGAAAGGAGCCTCTGGAAATCTTTAACCTGTTCCCCAGAAAATCTAGACTTGCTTTTGTTCATGTGAGGTATTTGGAATAGGAGTACTAGTACTAGTATTTGGTTGAGAACAGGCAGGGTCCGTACACAGACTGGTGTGATGGTCTATATAGTCGCCTAATTGATTTAACGGCTTCAGGAAATTCCACCATGTGTAGATTCTCAACTAACCCTAATTCACTTGCAGATTGTTGCCCGTGGCTCCAGGTAACGCCAGAACTACGACAAGGGACCTCGTTGTGGGCGGATACAACGTTCCGAAAGGGGTGAGTAAAAGGTCCACTGAACGTACAGGTTAAAGTTCTGTCAATCGTAACAGTCGTAACACATTTCCAAGTGCCGTAGACACCGGACATTGCAGGTATACACTATAGTTGTTTATCGGTTAAGGTCGTCCTTTATGAATTCATCACAAATATATATGTATTGTATTATGATGGCAACTCTTTCTTGCTATTCTATTAGCACACTGTAGTTTTTGTTTACCCATCTGATGTTATTATACAGCTGACTAGTTTTCAAGAGTATATGCGATGTGCTGTAGTTTGTGTTTACCCATCTGATGTTATTATACAGCTGACTAGTTTCACGAGTATATGCGATGTGCTGGATATGTACACGTACACGGCCGGTGGCACTGTACTACATTCCAAGTAATCAAATGATTATCTCAAATATATCAGCTCTACACTGTACATATCTCAATTGTAAACATATCTTACTGTTTCTCTTCCCTCCCTCCCCCTCTCTCTCTCTCTCACACGCTCTCACTTTCCCTATTTCTATCTCTCTACGTCTACCTACCTGTATCTACCCCTATCTCTCTAAGCCTACCTATCTCTACCTCTCTCTCTGTCTCTCTCTCTATCTCTCTCTATCTCTCTCTGTATCTCTTTCTCCCTTTCTTTTTCTCTCTCTCTCTCTCACTCACACGCTCTCACTTTCCCTCTTTCTATCTCTCTACGTCTACCTATCTCTACCTCTCTCTGTCTCTCGCTCTCCCTCTCTGTATCTCTTTCTCCCTCACTCACTCTCTCTCCCTTTCTTTCTCTCTCGCGCTCTCTCTATCTCTCTCTCCCCCCTCTCTCTCTCCCTTTCTTTCTCTCCCTCTATCTCTCTCCATCCCCTCTCTCTCTCACTTTCTCTCTCTCTCCCCTCTCTCTACATGACTCTCTCTCTCCCCCTCTGTCTCGTTCTTTCAGTCTCTATATCTCCCTCAATATCTATCTCTCTCTCTCTCTACCTCACTCTCTCTCCCTTTCTTTCTCTCTCGCGCTCTCTCTATCTCTCCCTCCCTCTCTCTCTCCCTTTCTTTCTCTCCCTCTATCTTTCCCTCCCCTCTCTCTCATTTTCTCTCTATCCCCTCTCTCCCTCTCTACCTGACTCTCCCTCCCTATCTCTGTCTCGCTCTCTCAGTCTCTATATCTCCCTCACTCTCTCTCTCTCTCTCTCTTTCTCTCTCTCTCTCTCTCTCTCTCTCTCTCTCTCTCTCTCTCTCTCCCTCTCTCTATATCCCGCTCTCAGTCTCTCTATCTCTCTAACTCTATTTACGCAAATATAATGCTAGTCGACGTTTGTGTACAGACTCTGATCGCACTTCACCATGACATCGCCGGACACGAGGAGAAGCACTTCCCGAACGCGGAAGTCTTCAAACCGGAAAGATGGTTTCGCACGGAAGAAAAGAAGTCCTTCCATAAGTTCATTTTCATGCCGTTCGGCTTCGGACCGAGGCAATGTGTTGGGAGGAGGTTTGCGGAACAGGAAGCGTCTCTGGCGCTTGTGAAGGTGCGTGGCTGTCTCCCCCGGAATGCACTCCCCAATTGTAAACTGTCTGTAACATAACCTATACAAGCATATAGACAGATATCAAAGTCTCGTGCACAACCTTAGACTGTACATGTATGCTACTGTAAGTATTGTCTATTTACTGTATTTTAATCCTATATGCTGTTACCAGGGGCCATATTCTCGAAACTTCTTAACTTAAGAACTTCTTAGTCAGAAAAGATCTCACTAAAATCGACATAAGCAGAAACCCAGTTAGGCAAATTCTTAGTACTTACGAACTTATTAGGACTTAAGATGTTTCGAGAATACGGCCCCAGGTCCGTATCTAACTTCGTAATTTTCAGTTTTCATGGATTTGTAAGAAATATACTAGTTGGGTAAAACTCCATGGAGTCAGCTGCCACCCCTGCCCCATACCTAGCTACGGCCCTGCTGTTACGCACGGATTAACCTGATGCCAGCTGTAGGCAGCCGGAGATGCATAAAGCTTTATACAATAGTAACTAGCATACATCCAGCAGGAAGCGTTTGAAAGGAATTAGCAATTATTAACAAATACTTGGAAAATTATTGAGTTCGTTATAATATGATATTAATTTATTGTTTTACCGCAAAATACGAATATTCATTATAATTGTTTGTGATAACAATATTAGGATAGAGGATGTGCCAACTTTTAATATATTTCTTTTTATATTTACAGATGATTCAGAATTTCGACATCGAATACTGTCATTCTGATGATCTGAAGTACGATATGAAGATAATTAACACGCCGATAACACCTCTCCGGTTTAGATTCACTGATCGACGGTAGATCTGATATAGAATGTGGATTCGTCATCAGGCCCATGACGATGGGTGCACATTTACGGCACCAAATGGTGTTCGTGGTAATTATGCATAATATGTTAGATATATACATGTATATATTTACAAGTTCAGGATTGCTACCGTTGGTACCATAGCTGTACCGTGTTCGAGATTGTAATGGTCACATTATGTTCACACATTCGGAGTACTGCTCGTTTTATTGTGTGTGTTGTTCATTGGGCTAAGAGGGATTGAAGTAGGAGAGAGAGAGAGAACTAGAGAGAGGGAGATAGAGAGAGGGAGATAGAGAGAGGGAGAGAGAGAGAGAGAGAGGGGGAGATAGAGAGAGAGAGGGAGATAGAGAGCGGGAGATAGAGAGCTAGGGAGATAGAGAGCGGGAGAGTGTTATACACCCGTCTGAAGGCGGAAATGCTATCTCTAGGTTTCGTAGAGTTTTCCAGATATAAATATGACAGCTACCTTCTTGCGGGCATACGTTGAAAATACACACCATCACAGGAAGAACTAACGTTGTTTCAGTCGATTCCAACGCAACTAAGAAACGACGCAATATTAACGAAGGAAAAACATTGAATTTCCCAAAATGAAGCAACAATTACAAGCATGGTTTCTTAGTTGTTCCAGTCAAACTGACACAACTTCCGGGTTTTTTTCTGCGCATGTCTACAGAGTATCGACGCACTACACCGTTTCTTGTAAGCGCTGTTCTAGAGTTTGCCAACTAGACAGGCAGTATACCGGTATATACTTTATATCACGACTTTCGCATAATATACGCATAGTGTCATACCCTTTCTGCACACGCTACGCATCCTATTATTACGGTGAATCTCCCTTCCCAAGGTCATTTACTCGACGAGGTTCGCAAGACTTGCCGTGATTCGAGACGTCTTTCTTACACATCCGGTACCTATGTACCTCAATCGTCGAGCCGATTTCCCCGGTGTATCGATTTAATCCCATTGTGCACGCCAATTACGTTCGCTGTGCTGTCTGGAGTACTACCTCCGTGGGATTATTAATATCTATTTGAAATATATTTGATTTGATTTGCCCTTTGACCATAATAATCCTAACGTTATACGGTTTATACATTATATACTATTATTATGTAGGTCACATTTGTTATACATTTGAATATGTTAGGTCAGCCAGCGAGTATTGCAGATGACACGGATATTCTATGTTTAGTTACTCGTCCAGACGATTTCTTTGACGTTCAAATTGAAATTATGGCTGTTTTCTTCACACAGTAGCAGTGTAGAAACATTAATATATACACGTTGCATATGAAACATGCATATATTAATTGAATTGAAGTGGTATTGTTTTCATTAACTAATTAATGCGTTATGTTTGTATGGCAAATTAATTTGCTTTACATGTGCATTGTCCGGAGCGATCTACAATTCAGGATTGACAATTCATGCACTATGGGAATGTCATAAGCTAATTATTACATTCACTGTGTATATTTTAATGAATCATGCACTGCATATGTTTCAATGAATCGTACACTGTTTATGTTTCAATGCATAATTCAGTGTATATGTTTCAATTACTCATGCACTGCATGTGTGCCAATTAAGAATGTGCTGTTTCCATGAATCAGTCAATGTATATGTTCCAATGTATCATTCACTGAGTGTGTTTCAATGAATTATTCACTGTCAGCGCTACGTCATATAGAGCCGCTAATTAGCAGGCAAGGTATACGCCACGTTAGTAAATACGTGTTGAATTACTACACAAGAATTAAGCCTCGTATGCTGTAACTATTTTACAGCATACAGATATGTCACATGTATTGTACTAACTATTAATATATTCATTCAAGATAGAAACTAATACTAGTACTATATAGTATATTGTATCGGTTTTGAAATGTATTGCTAATCACAATGCCAAACAAATGTATATATATGATTTTATACATGGGGATATATTTATTAGCATTAAGATCCTAGGTTATTATTTTGTTATTATCTGTTTCAATATTGACTCAGGCGGACGTGATTATCTACAATAATAATAATGGTTGTGTATATTATACTCAATATTGCTCTGTGAAGTACTTACTTATATAGTGTGTTTGCTCTGTCTTTAGGAGGTAATGTTCAGTGTAAACACACACACACACACACACACACACATACACACACACACACACACACACACACACACACACATATATATATGCCTACAGATACACGCACACGCATACATCACCACCACCACACACAAAGCTTACTGTTCACACATGAGGACATTGAATGTGTGTGTGCATTTGTGTGTGTGTGTGTGTGTGTATGTATGCGTGTAGGTTTATTTTCAACAGGTGCACGCATACCTGCATGATTACCTAGTGCCACCATTTGAGCGACTATTACTGACGACATAAATGGCAAGCTACATTATCCTTTGTTTAATATTTGTATACCATTTTTTGTTCAACTTTACAGTTGGTTATTGCCGTGGTGTAACACAATGGCGGTATAAACATCTTTTACATCCGAGCACGTGTTTGTCCGTACTGAGCGTGTCGGAACTGCGTGGAAGCATGGACCCCGCCACATACAAAAGCACACATACACACACACCCACACAAACGCGCACACACACACACACACACATACAAACACACACACACACACACACACACACACACACGCACACATACACGCACACAAGCACACAAGCACACACACACACACACACACACACACACACACACACACACACACACACACACACACACACTGCTTCCTATGCACACATGAATACTTAATAATGAGTAACCGTCGCAAATGGCTGTATAAACCCGCACTGACGTTAAACTCTATAATCACTTACTCATAATTACTGTGAGCGCATGCGTGCGTAGGTGCGTAGGCTTCGTTACAAACACGCCTACTACGCACGCATGCGCACACTGTAATAAGAGTCACCATTTTGTTTCAGTCGACCGAAATAAGTTCCGTTTTTCTTCTGCGAGAGAAAAAGAAAAAAAGCAAGAATAAATGGCAGACATTCAAATTAGATATATTTACAAGTTTATTGTAAACTAAGATTATACGAGTACACTGTAGCTTGCTTTCACAGCGGTGAATCTAATCACATACATTGACTCTACATCGTTGAGATCAGAGTAATTGCATGTCGGCCACACATCTATAGGTGTGTGTGGGTGTGCATGTATGTGCATGTGTCTCAGGTAAGGACACACGACTATGGCACAGAAGACCGTAAGGTCAAGGACGTCTCAACGCTATGGAACACCAAGTGCTTGTCGGATTGACATCAATAACTAGTAAATGACATTTTGAAGAAAGCTATACCAGATAGACTACTAGTACTAGTATATCTATCTATAAAGCGCATCACCCGCTGAGAAAATGTCTTATATTCACAAATTATAGTACTGATACTTTTAATAATAATAATAATAATAATGATGATAATACTACTAATAGATTAGGTGACGACTGCTGTAGAAGTATTGTAGTTGCACTACATCATACTATACTCTAATAGCGGCTCTATTTGGGATAAACGTACATGTACATGTACTAAAACATGCCATAATAACTGCTAACATACATTGTATGTTGACAAGTTAAGTTGAAAATGTGTCCAAAACAATGTGTTAGAAGAAATTGACTAACACAAGAGCTCTAATATACGATTATATATATACATGTATATATTATATACAGTATATATATATATCGGTTTCAGAATTTCGAAAGTATGGCTACAAAGTATCCCTGTAACGCTATGGTGCCCTTAACTACAATGATGGAATAGCTGCAACATGGTTTGATAATATTTGCTCATAGTACATGTATGTGTATGGACTATTAATCGTTGCGACACACAGATGCGTATGTATGTTACAGGTAATCTGCATAATCAGGTAATGTGTATATTACCTGATTTTGTCATTGAATTTGAGTTCACTAAGTCAATTTGTAACAAGCCTGAGATGACAAAATGATTCCCTTTAATTGCCAGATAGATTAGCATGAGTTTGGTGAAAGAAAATTAAGATGTTGTATATGTATTCACACCAAAGTGCATGCATTTCTATTATTATTCACACAACATTGTATGAATGCATATACAAATTTACATATAATTCCTTTCATTTGATTTCATCAAACTCATGCCATTTGATTTGGCAATTAAAGGAAATAATTTTGTCATTTCAGGCTTTTAAAGAAATGACTTAATGAACTGAACTTTAATGACAAAATCAGGTAATATACATATTATTACCTGAGTATACAGATTACCTGCAACATATAAATATACGGTAACGATGGTCAATGTCTGGTCACAGTCTCCACATTACACCTTACAGAATACTCAGATGAATGATATTAATTGTGTCTTAAATGCCGCCGCACACGGGACTAGTAATTAAGTTACTAGTACTTGAGAAATATCTCACGAATGACTCTTTAGACCTCATCTTGTCATGTGTTGTCACATAGGCTTACTCCCGTGTGAAGCGGGATTTGCTGAGAGTATTATCTAGTGTCAATCCTGACTGCGTTTACTCACGTAACTTACTTTCGTGTGTGACGGCTTAACAATATCGGATAAGAATATTTGACTATTTATTAGTATTGTTAAGGCGCGTACACACCTAACGCGGTTTACTACGCGTGTTTCACGGCGTGTTTCACGTACCGATCGCTCCTTATGAAAAAGCATGAACCAGTCACACCTACACCCGCACCGCAGAAGGTTTCCCGCACGGTGTAGGTCTGAACGGTTC
>JAULBO010116988.1:0-10484 GCA_032355325.1 Clypeosectus delectus | reverse complement strand
ATTGTTGTTGGAATAATACCGGTAACTCTACTGAGCTACCGCCCATTGTTGTTGGAATAATACTGTCCATCTCAAGTATTCCTTTATCAGTCCATACCTCGTTGAATAAGTTGTATTGGAGATAATACAGCAAGACTAGACTGACGAACAGGGTCGAATAACAGAGAGATTTACTCACGGGCCAGTATTCTCGGAACTTCGTAACCACTAAGAATTTACCTACCTGTTATTCTGTTTTGTCCATTTTAAATAGATCTATTCTTACGTAGATGTTCTTAAGTTACGACGTTTCGAGAATAGAGGCCCTCTATACGTTCCACAGTCTAAAAGAATTACAAACTTATAATCATTATTTTACGAACGCTTCACATGACAGACCCCACCTTTATGAAGTGTTTCCGTGCATGTATATATATTCTGTAAGTCACGATAAAAGAATATCGGTATGGTCAAAAGGTCCACAGTCACACACACGCGCCAAATTTCAGGGGGCCTATTATTATTTCGGTCAGATAAACAACAGACAATGTAAAGTGTACGTTTTGATATATTTAATGCGATCTACAGATTTCTACTGGAGAGAATACAACACGGCTACACTGACCAAACTTGTCCGGCTTACTACGGGGATTTCTTTATACCTAAATGACATACTCACACCAGCGTCAGTTAAACAACGTTACGGCCACTGCCGATGTCCATCAGGGGTCCCACTCATGAAGCACTCGTCTCCACTACGATCACCATCTCACTATCGTGTATCTGGATCTCGCCAGTTGCTACGAGAGACTCGTAGTGGACAAGAGAGGTTCATGCCAAGACACCCAATACTATTCTTACGTAGATCTTGTCCTCACTAAGTCTTGAAGGGCGACATTAGCTCTCTCGGGAAAATAGTAACGTCCATATACAATTGTACATTCAATGGGGTGTTATAATATTACGATGGTGACCTTGTTAAGAGTTGTTCCATATGTCAGTACAATCTTAACAGGAATTGATGCGCCAGTATTTACTTTTCAGAGATCATTCAATTCTAGAACCATAAGGGCAAAGTTACTTTATATCTAGCGACACTTTGCTGTACATATTATGCTATTGCTTGTTTTACAATGTAACGAGTTTTTTTAAGAACAAATATTAACATAAATATAATATAAATACATTTCAAACATACGTGATTAGCATAAACACTACTTTGTTTATCGATGGTTGTCTAAAATGTATAATTCAACATTGCGAATTTGTTAGACGCCCAACTCACTGAGCTATCAATTGATATATACGAGTACTCAGATCCATCCATTCGCTGATCACGCATACACTGTGTTAGCATACACGTTCCTATCAACTTGTGCATCGTCGATCTTCTACGTTAACAAACAGCACCTTCAAATTCCGTAAGTATTATTAGCGACATTTCCATTTACCTGAAAGGATTGTGCTGGAACGGGCAACCTTGTTTGCTATTATTTCCACATGCTAAAATTTCGATATGGAAAAACTTCGGTATGGTAATATTATGTCGGTATACTAACATTTCGGTAGGCCGAAATCCCCGAGTTCCTGAATAGTCATCAATAATTGGGTCACCGACACGATGACGTAACAATTATTCTGCTGTAGTGTTCTTACCATCCGCAGCAGAACAATTCACAATTACATCTCAAGAACTAGTACTCGTCTTCACAGTAACACCTGTGTGAGCGGACCTCATCACTCACTCCCCCTTCTGCAAGTTAACACAATACTAAGTCTAATGAGTGAGTATCTTATTTACCCTACAACTGACAGACACGTCAGGTTATAATGGTTGTACAATAGACATCGTGATACACTAGACATGTACAACTACCGTCACAGCAACATCTTCATAATAGAGTATGCAAGTCTCAAATGCAAACATGCAAAAGGGCATGACAAAGCATGGCCCCTTGGCGTACGGGATGGACGCTCGATATTAACACATGTCCTTTCACCACGATTGAATCGACAAACAATTCTACTGATGTATAATATTATGTTCACATTTTTAGGAATACAGACAGATATATACTTGCATGTGAACATATATAGATAGTCACACACTATTGTGAAAACACAAACTGTTGTCTTGAATGTGAATAGATACTGCCAAATGTATGCGTATGATCGATGAACATAATGTGTACTTTAACCTTCCACCTGCTGGAGGTAACTCAACGTGCCCTTGTACAGAAGGAAGAAGGTTCCAGCCGCAGTTTATAAAGTGCAAGTTTATGTATCTTTTAAATATAAATTTATATGAAATTGATCAAAGCAAAATTTACAAACGCTATCCACTCAAACAACCCAACCTGGCTTGACCAGTTCTCAACGCTATATACGTCAGTTGATAACAACGCTATATACGTCAGTTGATAACAACGCTATATACGTCAGTTGATAATAACGCTATATACGTCAGTTGATAACAACGCTATATACGTCTGTTCATAACAACGCTATATACGTCAGTTCATAACAAAAGCCAAACATGATGCTGCGTCTAACGTACAATGGCCCAAGGTGTTTAACAGTAGTAAATGTATTTTAAACGTGCAAATGTAACAACTAACACCATATAAACGTATAAACTCTATTGTTTCAAAGAATGATTATAACTGCGTACTCATAGCTACAAGTCTATGTACAGATAGGTGCGAGGGATGACAACACACGGAGTGTCTCATTCAGACAGGACACATGAATAATTATTCAGGAAATATTCAAGTGGATTGTTTCACCCTAATATAATGTCCAGCAAAGTACGTGATCATTATGGTGACCGAATGAATGGCATCTGATCAAATGACGGTAACAATTCAACGTGACTGAAAGTGATGGTAACAGTCATCCATGACCAATGGAAACATTGACATCTGACCGAATGATGGCAACAATTTCACGTGACAAAATGACTCTGACAACGGATATATATCATTCAATGATGATGCTGATGATATAAAGTAAAACTTTTGGATGATATTATTATTTTTTTCAAAATTAATTTCTTGTTTTATCAATAAAGTAATATAATACATCTCTTTGTTCACAAACGCTGTTCATATCCTTACAAATAGGATGTTACCATCGTTACAGAAATGTTAACTTTGCTATTTGGTTACACGAATCAATAACAGGTCGCCATTCACAGAGAATTGATGTCTTTATGGTTGCCTTATCAAAGCGAACGTAAAATGTACAAAATAAATATACCGGACATTTATATGTTGAGGTATTCTAATGATACGTCGACGACTTCCGTATCGAAGACGTCCCGGGGAAACGCAGACTATTTTCTGGCACATGCAGCCGTCCTTCTCCGATGAAAACCCATATAATCCTAATCGATTTATTTTTCTCGAGAGAAATGTCACTGATGATTACAACGGCTTGTCCAAAAAAACTGCATCAATTTGACCGATTTTCGTTAGAACCTGCAACTTGGTGTCATTCTACAAATACAAAATGGCCGTCTGCTGGTATTCTGAAGTTAATACATTATTGATAGTGTAGTAGGATACCGTGTGGAAGATAATAAAATACGAAAATATTCCATTCATATTTCTAAATCATCACAACCTTCAACGATAAATCAAATGTCTGGTATAATAATTTCACAACCGGCAGTAATTAAAAGATAGTTATCCATAAATATCGTAAAAATATCACTAACCATTTGAAATTTGTGCTGCTTACACAACTTTACAGCAAGAAATACAAATATAGCAGAAAAAAATAATGATACGATTTGTTGATATACTAATACTATTATCAAGATATGAACGTATATGAAATAGGGTAAATACGAAGGATACTATGCTTACATGCATGTAGATCGTTGTGCATTTATCTCACAACCATGTCGTACAACGTCAAACAGGAATACACAACAGCAAATTCTAACTCAGCCCTCAGAAATTCACAACTCACATAGAAGAAAGTCAGCTAGTATCATACATATTTCACAAACGGTAGAGTGTAGTGTTGGTATTTTGCAACAAATCAAATCCCATAGTATTTCAGGAACCACATACGAAGGTCAGTAATAGACGTTCCAACTGCATGAGTAGTTAGTTATTCATTAACTGACATTAGAATGGGAGTGGCATTAACAAAGGGGCGTGGCAGGGCCAGCGAGAGTGCCGGGCACTGTGCAGGCTGTTATAGTCCAGACCATGGAACCGATCGTGTCTGCTTCGATCCGCCTTTAACAGTCGATCTGGTGAATAATAAACATTATGCAAAAGTGGGCAGAGGCTAATCCTGAACATGCCTGCAGGCTATGAACGTTGCCTGCATATCTGAACAAAGCCTGATGGTCTGAACAATGCATGCTGATCTGAACAATGGTTTGAACAATTAATCAGGTCTTTAGCACCGCCTGCATGTCTAACATAATTCTGTCTGAACAATTAATGGAGGTCACAACCTGTCTTAACAATTACTGCTAATGGTAATGGTAGACACTAGTTTGTTTTCGTTTTGGTACTAATCTTCCACGAGTGCCATCGGAATATTCTTAAATACTAGTAGTTGCATTACGTTCTGCTAAACTATCATATTGATTTAGGGACAGACAGTTTGAATACATTGATATACTAGTACTAGTAATTAGTTCTCTACTGAATCTAGACTAATAATGCCTAGATGCATATCGATCTACCCGAATGTTTGGGTATGTGGGTATGGGTGTTTGTGTTTGTTGGTATGTGTGTGTTGTTTGTATGTATGTGAGTGTGTGTGTGTGTGTGTGTGTGTGTGTGTGTTTCTTTCTCGCTCTGACAGTGTGTCTCTCGCTTTCTCTATGTTAGTTTGTGCGTGTATGTGTGTGTGCGTGTGTGTGTGACCGAGGGGGCGTGTGTGTATGTGGGAGAGAGTTCGCGCGTGTGTGTGAGAGAGAGCGCGCGTATGTGTGCCTATCTCTCTCCTCTCTCTGTGTCTGTCTATGTGTGATTCTCTATGTGTCTCTGTGTGTATGTGTGTACGTATTTTGTGTGTCTCAATTTGTGTGTAAATTGTATGTATATGACTGTATATGTTTGTATGCATGCATGCATGTATGTATGTATGTGTGTGTGTGTGTGTATGTGTGTGCACGTTGTTGGTGTTGTTAATTGGGGCTTAAAGCCGCTTTCAAGAACGTGCTCATATGCGGCTGTGTGTGTACGTATGTGTGTTTGTGTATGTATTTATGTATGTATGTATGCATGTATGTATGTGTGTATGTATGTGTGTATGTATTATCTGTTTGTATATGTATGGTAACTGTACGATCAAGCATATAGGCGGAATGTTTCAAGGTATCGATGTCCACACAGGGTACTGCAGATAGCCGACAGTCACCGCCAATTTAAGTACCGGCATGTTCAAGGAGCTGGGTGTATCGAGGTCGACTATACTCGTTTTTTTTACTTATGGTCAACATGGCAGTTGAAATATTGCATATTGTTTTGCGCATGCGGTACGTGACGTCATTTCCTTTAAACAGCAGTCATGGCGTTTCCCTCGTGGCTGTTTGGTACCTTCTCAGGGTTGGTGTCAAACATCTCGTGCTCCAGGGGAGGTAACTCGTGTTTTGAGAGTTCGTAGACTAAACCGGCGCCCAAACTATCTCCCATAACATTTATCATTGTTCTGAACCTGTCCCTGAAAAACAGAAACAAACAAACATATTTGCATTTCCAGGTATACTGCTGTGATACGATGAGCATGATCTGTCGTCTCAATGGTTACCGATACTATATGAAAACATGACACCGCAAGAATGTTTGAAGTTAAACCTTATTAGACTTTAGGACAATATAAATGATTATGTACATAATTTGTTTAATCTATTTTTGTAAGGTGTGAGACACAAACATGTATAAACGTACACACGATGATCTGCTTCGCCATGTAATAATTGTATACATTATGTGTCGGTAAAGCTAGATATATATAGCTTCTATGACATCAGTATTCGCTATGCCACAATTGGTATGTACTCACAAGAACCAATCAACCACTAAAATGAGTGTGATGTCATTGACCGGAAGTCCAACAGCTGACAACACGATCACCATGGTAACCAATCCGGCTTGAGGGACTCCGGCCGCGCCTATGGAGGCGGCGGTAGCGGTGATACTGAAAACAATAGTCAGTCCCACATTATATTTTTGCTATTAGATATATTTCACTTTGACACACCAAACTATGTTGTCAAGAGAGCTTCATTTCCAAATGTCATTTTATCATCGCAGAGGATCCATCGTTTCACGAGAAAATTGACATGCTATAATTACGCGATTTTCTTGGGATGGGTGGTTGTGCAAGGTCCGGATGTATGTCCTTGTGTGTTATGTCGCCCCAAGGAACACGGTGCCTTACATGCGCGGTTCTCAATTCAAGCCCATACTAACTGGCTAACAAATGCATGGGTACCTGGTAGTACAGATGCATAGTAACCATATCCCTTGCACTGCTGTTTAGGTTGGTATATCTGACTGTTACCTAGCAACCTCACCCAGTTACACTCAGTACTCGGTGTACTGTAATCGATATACATAAATAAAACAAAAGTGTAAAAATGTGTGAGAGGGAGAGGAACAGAGAGAGGTAGAGAGGGATAGAGGGAGAGAGGGAGAGAGAGAGGGAGAGAGAGAGTGAGAGAGGTGGAGATAAAGCGATAGAGAGTGAGAGATGGGAGGGGAGGGAGGGAGAGAGGGTGAGAGAGGCGATAGAGAGACAGGGGAGCACGAGGGAGAGGGAGAGAGACAAAGAGAGGGAGTCGGAGAAAGAGGGAAGGGGAGAAAGAGGAGAGTGGGTGAGAGGGAAGAGAGAGACAGTGCGAGAGAGAGAGAGAGAGGGAGAGAGAAAGAGAGGGAGGGAGGGAGGGAGGGAGAGAGACAGAGAGAGGGAGGGTGAGAGAGTGAGAGATAGAGATAGAGTGCCTACGGAGCATAACGTATTATATTGTGACACATCCGAGCACTATGCGGAAGTGCAACAATGAGTAAGCACGTTTATTCCGCTACCGGATGAAAGACCTCTCAGTCAACACACTATGTACATCTATGATTTGCTGACGATTCCACTGATTTGATTGAGTTGTGACCAATCTCTGTTATTCCCCACACCCAAGCGCTTCAAATAGGGCTTGCTTAACGCCTATCATCCGCGTCAGATTGATCGTATCCGGAAGGAAGATTCCAGCGATAGCCCTAAGTTCCTCCGAGTTGCCCCCAGTAGAAGACGTAATGGAATTTCCTATGTAAGGGGCCCACAAAGTCGGCGACACAGCCGAAATAATTGATTGTCTTTGGCACGAGTGGAACTCGACTTTTTACCAGAACACGGAATGCTTGATGATAAATGAAGTTAAACGAGTTGACATTTTACCCTATTAGCACAGCCGGCAGTTCCCTGCAAAGGGAGATAATTGAATTTATATGATTTGCCTTGATCGATTTGTGGAATTTATCTTCCTTGATTAAGAGCCCTTACAAAACACGATACAACATAGGAAATTGCCGAAAGTGAAAACAGATAATATGAAATATATGCTTAGTAAAACGTGGGGTTAAAGCAATCTTAGTAAACATATCAACCCCGATCGAATTATAAATCCATTCTGAAATCGGTAAGCTTATGCATTTTACAATTATTATCATGAAAGTTATTATTCATCGTATTCTAGTGATACCACAATCATGTTATAAAAAGAAACATGCATGTGTTTTCAACTCATATTAGAGCACACGTACATACAGATTTGACGCTAGTTTTGAGGTTACCCATAAACAGTTCATGTATAACATATTAGTATTGGAAGTAATTTAAAGGAATGGAAGAAGTGTGTGTGTGTGTGTGTGTGTGTGTATCGATCTATAGTTACTAGTAACCATTTGTGCGTGGGCAT
Organism: Clypeosectus delectus; assembly: GCA_032355325.1. Lineage (NCBI taxonomy): Eukaryota > Metazoa > Mollusca > Gastropoda > Lepetellida > Lepetodrilidae > Clypeosectus > Clypeosectus delectus. The sequence continues at coordinate 2,563 of JAULBO010116988.1, read as the reverse complement.
GAACCCGGGTTGTCTGGGTGTGAGCGCAACACTACCGACTTGGCCAAAGGGGTCACCCTTCTGGCCGAGACCAGTAGGAGCATCTTATATCACACACGGCTACACCTGATATAGTTGGACTACACACACGCACACACATACTGTACACTACTACTCCTACTACTACTACACACACACACACACACACACACACACACATATATATATACAAACACAAACAAACACACACACGCCTTATGAGAAAGTTCCGTGTATTTTCTTTACCAATAAGCAATGATACATTTACAGTAGACAGTAACACAGGAGGGACTTGCAGCCGACATCACACAAAGGTACGCCACTGCACACCGAGTTAATAAGCATCTTGAGAATTGCCGTTCTAAGAGGCGGTATGCCATTAATGGGGCCAGCATTACCCGAGGGTATCCTTAATATTTCCCTGTGATCAAGGTTCGTGTCAACGGACGATGGCGAATGGGAACACATGCCATCGAGCGAGACTGATTTACTGCCAGGCGCGATGTGAAGCCGGGACACCACGTGGTGTTTCAGTCACGTGACTTCCGGTACTAAAACCCCCGTGGTTTAGCACTCTCCTAGCCACCAATCACGGGAACAGCGGTGTGCTATAGACCTATGATTAATTACCACATACGGTGGCATACGTCCAAGCCGAGTTTATATCTGTGCCCATTTCATTATTGATTGCTTGTCCGTGCATGGAGTTTCTGCCATAATCTCATCTATATTGCATGCAGTCTGGCATGTATACCATACAAAAAGGACTTCCACAAAAACAGCCAACATGACGTATAGAAAACAGCGCGTATAACCCAGAGCGGGGTGTCACAGAAGCAGCAGTACTGCCTTAATATGACCATGTTGATGAGTATTTACTCAGACGTGGTTATTCTATAAAGAAGTTGCATGACACGGTGATCTAAACGTACGGTATATCCGAACTTCGTTTTTCTATTATTTGTATAATGATTATGAATGTTTGTTTGATCAAAATACACGAACGCCAGAACCGCCCTCTAAAGGACAGTCCGTGCACTACATCATGTATTACCCAGGTCAACGACTCGATGATCACTCATTATCAGTTTCAACTCCATGGGGGGTATGCAAACATCAACACCATTTCCCAAGACATAGACTGGCAGCATTCGCATTGCCTTTCACGGCTGGATGAACGAACAGCGGCTGATAAACCACTTGCATCATGTAACACCACGATATATAGTTCACAGTACCCTTATTTAACCGTGGACGTGACGTGTTCCCTACTCGAAGATGACGACCTTGGCGAAAGGTAACATTTGCATCGCCATACTAACTCTGCTCGATGAGCAGATGCAGGAGCCACTTGCATACTTGCACGCGTTACATCTCAAACTGTAGCTAAGTCCACTGTTAACTACTGTGGCGTGTTCTCCCACCTGATGGTGACGACCTTGCCGAAGTCCATGGCCATCGAGTTGACCTGCGCGATGAAGAGGGCCGCCACGGCTTCGTATAGGGCGGTGCCGTCCATGTTGATGGTGGCGCCCACGGGTATCACGAAGCTGCTGACTCGGGGGTCCACGTGGTTATTGTGTTCCAGGCAGCGCAGTGTTACTGGCATCGTCGCAGAACTGCAACATGAAAATTCGTGGCACTGAGTTTTTTTTTACTTTGTGGTAAGACTGGTATACTATATACTGAGGTTAACGGCCATGGTATCGCGCCCTTACTCAACGACAATATACACCTTGTCATTGTACGTGAGTGCGTTAGTGGTAAAGATCTGAAACTGGTCTTCAAGAAGAATCAATTTTATGTGTTAAAACTTAATAACCGTTAGTAGATTATTAAGTCTCCATTACCTAATGAACTTTCATATAGCAGTAGATGGACCATACAGATTAGATGACCTTTGTATCTTGGTTTCCGGTAAGCGTTGAGGGAATATGTTGGCTACATCATTAAAGAAGCAACATTGGACGTTATTGCTTACCCCCATATCAGCTATGGACATTAATATCAATGGCTTCAAATTGTAATATGACTATTCTTATGTTTAACATGGCGTCTATGAAATATCATAACATGTCCCCACTTAGAAACGAGTTTAGGAATGCTACAGTAGTTCCCCATTGCCTTCCACATTACCTTGACGATGTTCCAAAAGCAGTTGCCATTGCTTGTGATATGCCGTAAATAAACTTGTATGGGTTCATTCTGGTTGCCAGGAAGTACAATCCGGGCAGAACGATGGCTCCGTGCACCGCCAGACCGCACAACACTGTTATGAAATATAATCCAACCTTTCCAAGCAGAACACCAAAATCTTCCATTTCGACGATTTTTGCCGCTATGAGGAAGGTGATGCCAATTGGTGAGTACCTTAAAATACAATCAAGCATACGCGGTGTTACTATACGAATATACTCAGTCGGTTAAAGGTGCACTCACACGGGTCGATCGTTGGTATAGATCCGTCGTTCAAACCAGATCGCACCGTGTGAGCGTACATGCGATGCGATTCATAATTCGAATCGACGCATCGGAAGGCTTTCTG
>JAULBO010116878.1:0-10484 GCA_032355325.1 Clypeosectus delectus | reverse complement strand
TACATGGAGCCTAAAATGGTGATAGATTGCGTTGCGGTGAAATTTGTTTGCCCCTCTTTCCGGTTTGTCTCATGAATATTCATGAGATCTCATCAATATTCAGTACCCTGTGACGTGTGAGGGTGCGGCAACCTACTCAGCTACCCTGTATTCACCTACATGGAGCAACGACAAAATGTAAAAGTATATTGATCATTATAATAATTCATCACTAAAATGTGACATACACACAATTAAATTACATTTTCAAAAGAACAAGAAATTCAACTAGTCTAGTAGATTGGATCCTGACTCGGTCTCGAATGATTATTCGAATTCAAATTGCTTGAGTTATCGCCCTTATAGATTGTTTTCGTTTTGATGGCCACGAGAGTCGAGATGTAGACCAGGAACTAGAAGTAGAATCAACTCCAGATTAGATCATACAATGTTGATACAAATTAATGATTGAACAGATAGAATTGACCAGAAACACATAGTAATTCATCACCAGCGTTGTAATGAAGCGACGCAAAGCCAGAAAACTAGGCATACCCGACTGGGTAGGCGATGACGAAGATCTGGGAGTGGGTATTCAAAATAGTGACACGGACACTGATAGTGACAGCTCTCCGTCGTCGTCTGCTGTCCTGGCCGAAGTTGATGAAGCCAAACATTCAAATATTCTTCGAGCAAACAAGCCAAAGCCCAATTACGAATATTTGCTTGGAAATAAACACGCTCGTAAAATGATGTCGAAACCAGGCCAGTATGGAGGACTGCCATCGCCAAACTTTTCTAAAGACGCGGTCGCCATGGCAATGCCTCTTATTTCGTTCAATGGATCTATCGTTTATTCATATGATGCGGGAGACTGTTCAATAATCTGTGATGAAATAATAGAGAGTTATCTAAATGAAGGAGAAAAAGAACTGCACGTTGGCTTTGATTTAGAATGGCCTGTTACATATTCCAAAGGAGCGGGTGTTGGTAAAGTGGCTCTGATCCAAGTATCGGTAGACGAATCCAAGTGCTACCTCTTTCACCTATCGACAATGACGAAGTTCCCCGAGTCTCTGAAAACGCTGCTCGAGCATGACAATCTGAGGAAAGTCGGTGTGAACATCGAATCCGATATATGGAAGCTGACCAGAGACTTTGACTTTGATGGCAGACGTGTTATACGGACGTCCATTATTGACCTTGGCAAACTTGCCAACAAGTTACTAAAGTCAAGCGGAGTTTGGAGTTTGGACGGCTTGTGTAGGAATGTTTTAAGAATGAGAATGAACAAAGATGAAACTGTTCGATGTGGGCAATGGGACGAGTTCCCACTCGACGACCAGCAGAAAATGTATGCAGCTACAGATGCATATGTCTCGCTAAGGATATATAACACACTTGTTGAGTCCAATAAGCTTTTAAAATAATGTAATATACTAGTACTACAGTACAGTGCACGTAACCTACAATTTACGGAATACTGGGGGATTAGCTTGCCTCCATGCGATAATAGTTGGATTTCGTGAACTCGCTGCGACGGCCAGGGGTTTCGGGTAATCCCTAAAATGTTCAGTGATTACGCAAAATCACTGACAAATGTAGTAAATGTAAACTACATTGGGTAACCAGCTAAATTTTCCACATATCCCCTGGTTTTTAATATGTTCATATTTTAAATGAATTATAGCTATGTTACGTATGTAGCTATAATTATCTTATCATTGGAACATCCTGAATCGGTATACTGACAGGTTTCAATGATTAGACTTATCCCCCTTAGAACATTAGACGATAGAAAATTGATATATTACTGTATTATATGTTTTTACAACGTTTATTTGGGCTTTATTGGAAATTAACTGCAATGGAATCTTACCTACTAGTATCCTACAGCCGTGAACATTTTTTTGGAGGTACAAATGTGATTACTGATTATGTGTATGTACTTTGCATTTTTAACTCCCAATTCGCTCCCAAACTACCACTTAATGATGATCTGTGATAGTATGCCTTTAAACATATTTATTTTTACCTGAAACAGTGAAAGTATTTACATTTGATGTTGTTATATTGGGTAACCAGATACATTTTCTGCATATCCCACCTGTAGTTTTTGATATTTTAATTGAATAAAAGGAACATAGCTCTAATTATCTCTCATAGCATTATTATTTTGACTGTACCATGGCTACCCTACTTATTAATGTATTACACTATATAGAAATTTGAGATATTACAGTAGCAGGGCAGGACGTTAATGCTTGTTTGCTTGTCTGGGGCAAGTGGTTTTTGGTGTGGGACAAGTAGAATGTCCCAAGTACTTGCCCGACCGGACAAGTAAGATAAAAGTAGGGAAAAGGTTATTTATCATATCTTGCCGTTGATGAGACGGTGTATAGTTCTGTATTGTCACGGCACACATGGTACTGAGTGAATAACAGTAAAGATTGGAAACTGACAATTTCAGTGCATATACGGCATCATGTATTTTATACAAAAACAATTAAGTACTTACCCGGTATATACTATATATAGTTACTGTAGTATCTGTAGTACTGTATGCAAACTACATGTATAAAAACACATTTAAATAAAATTCTAGTTTACTCAAAATTAATATGGAATAAAAATATCGATAATGTCTGATGTAAATAAAACAGAAGAAATAATTTAATTCATTGAAATTGTAACGATTTATTGGGACAAGCTTATTTCAGATGGGACACGTAACATTTATCAGCACTTGTCCTGTAGGTCAAGCAGTCTTCAAGAGCAAGTGTCATGCCCTGAGTAGATATGGTCAGGTGACCGTTCCTTCATGCGCTTCTAAAACTATGATGTGTGACTATAAGCGTTGTACTCAAGAGGAAACTCCAAGAAGAATGTACCCAGTTTAAAACGTTCAAGCCAACTCAACTTTCTTTAAATAATTTTGTTGCATATTATCATGGCTTTGTTTACATATTTCATGGTCTAACGTATTTTTACCTGAAAGTAGACCACAATTGATGTGTCTTGTCTACACAATAAGTATATGGGGTAACCAGCTACATTTTCCACATATCCCACATGTCCCACCGGTTTTTAATATTTTCCTATTTTAAATGAATAATAGCTACTTGGCTATAATTATCTTGTCTTTGGAACATCTTGAATCAGTATACTGACAGGTTTCAATGATTAGAGTTATCTCCCTTAGAACATTAGAAGTATGTTTGTTCAATAATATGATAAAATAGGTTGTTCACACAAGCACAAACTGTTTTGGAAAATTAGCCAACATATTATTTGGAAATTTGTATTCATTTCCATAGTTACATAATGCTCATGTTATAACTTTTTATCAACCAGTTTGTTTCAGAGATGGGAATGAAACTCTAGTTATTTTACGACATATGACATAGGTTCTCAGTAGGTTATCCCAAGAAATATTACCATCTTTATTTAGTTGAATATGTTCAATATTTACTCTGAAATGTTTACTAAATAATCTTAGAATTTGTCACAAATCGAGGACCCGCGCATCGATTCACCGCTCCCACACTCGCTGTAAGAAAAGAACATGCGCTGCTTAGGAGTTTGCCAACCCGATAATTTTACGACTGCCATAAATCGTCAGCAGTGGTTGTTGTGTCCATGACAACGACGCCATCTTCAAGGTGAGATCGCTTGTATAATGATAATCAGTGGGACATGAAATATATGATTATTTAATGTATGGTTGCGGTAAAACACAACCTTATAAGCACTATGCTAATTATATATTTCATTTACAAACAACATTCTAAAAATAATGTTCTAATCTTATGTTCGATAGATTATTTGAATCTTGCAATCGCACCTGTTCAATAGATTTAGACTACAGACGAGTCACGAGTAGGCCTACACTGTACTAGACTAGAGTATTGAGTCTGGTGGAAGCGTACATCTTACACGGAACACCATATTTAATAATATATCAATAGGATGGCCTAGGATGGCGAATACATGTGGATAAAACTGAGATGTGGGGGGTTTTGATAGACGTTAATATATAGCCCGCCGTACCCCCAATTCCGCCAGAAACCTATTTCCGCCGCCACTGTCAGAATTCGTCTGGTATCATGAGCTCGGTCAAAGGTTATACATATAAAAAAACAAAAAACCTGTAGACTATCACTGCTTTGTCAGGAAACTTTCGTATACAATGGATAAACGGGAGGTACATAAAATCATAACTGTACAGGATATATTGACGGCTAAAACGTAATACATTTTCAGATTTTACATAGATGTTCAGCAGTTTAAAAAATAGCATTTTATTCCTATCTCATCAACTTTCACTTCAATCGGCTGCTATCTAACGGTAAACAGGAACAATCTACAACAGCTCACACGTGTTACGATATATACATCCCTATTTCTACATAATATTTATGTGATCGCTGAAAACAGGAACAACATTCCAGTCAAAGGGAAAATGGCGCCGAATTTGATCGGCGATTTACGTGCTTAAATTGTTTCGGAATATACCTGAAATTGTTAGCAACGACAGTCGTTATGTCCCTTACTGTAGTGATGTAATCGAAATTAATGTTATTCCTGCGAATAATATGTTTGACCAAAAATTCCTAATGGTGGCGGAAACCGGTCATCCCCAGCTTACTATTTTAATACTTCGCATTGTAATTTGCAATAGTCCAATGAAAGAGTTTCAAAGAAGATAATTCGATTTGTTTGTGTATGGAAGTCAGACGTGTATATATAGTTTCAGCTAATAATTAATTTGACCATTATAAGTATGTACATTATGATATGATTTCTAAACTCTCAGTGACCATACAGTAATGTATGATGATACACTTTAAAATCTACAGGTCTTTGATATTCTGCCCTCTATTTCGGATTCTATGCAGAAACCACTGAATGCTGGTTACTTATTCCAGGGTTATTTGCAGATATTTTCACACTATGGCGTCTAGACCGCCAAAGAGTTCCCATGGAAAGCCATTCTCAGCTAACCGGACACATGTCGGTTCCGTGACGAAGACGGTCAGTGGAACACTTTATCCAGAGATCAAACAGAGGGGTTACTACTCCGACATCATAGGAACAGATGCCATTGAGGATACAAGTGTAAGGATTAAAACGATCAAATCAATTCGTACTGTAAATAATAATATTACTGCGACTACTAGCCGACTAGATTTCAGACATAAACGCGACACAAATTAAATGCGACCGATCATGCCTCCATTCATGTTGTTTAAACATCCACTCAGTAAACATGCATCAATTAAATGCGACCATATATGGACATAGCATTTTCCCCATTAATATTATTATCGCGCTACTTTCATGATTTAAGGTATTTCTGAAAGAAAAAGAAAATAATTATACAAACACCTTAATAATATTACATATATTATGTTCAAGAATGTTCGTAATATGCTTGAAATATGTAATATTTTGCTATATTTTGGCGGTTATCCAGGACCTATTGAATGGACCTACGACGTCACAAGATACCCTCTGGATCGTAGCCAAAGAGAAACACACACCCCAAGGTACGGTAACCTGATTTATAAGCTCCTTGTCCATTTGCCAAAATTAATCGTACACATACAATGGTAAAGAATTCATAATAGTACATCAGTGAACAGTAATTAATTTTCCCCAAAACTTGTTATTGATAAATTCTCTCACTTCCCAAGTCCATGAGAACAATTATACATACCTCCAGTCTCATTAAAATCAGATCCAAAACTAACGCTCAAACAGATATATATTTAGCTTGGAGGCTGAGATATGATTTTAATGAGATTGACATACCTCAGATTTTGTTTCATGTGCCAAGAGCAAATGTCAACATAGTTTCATATTTAGATTGTACATGTCTACATGTACAGACACATAGCCGCCTGGACTGGTCGGCTCAGAGTCAGTATAATGTTTCTGAGTGGAGTATCCATGTTAACTGCGGCATAAGCAGTCATATACACATACAAACACACATGCATACACTGCATACAAACCGTGATATGAGCACGTTCTTGAAAGCGGCTTTAAACCCCAATTAACAACAACGTAGCTGCCTAGAAGCAGGTACGCAGATGAATCTACATTAATTTCCTAAACATTAAAATACAACTGTTCCAAGAAAGATGGCATGGCAAATATATTGCTTTGCGACCATAAAACATCTCCATCTACGCATCTGTCGAATAAAACATATATCCTTGGCTACTTTGAATAAGTACATGTCATAAATCTACGTTAATCTTAAATGAATTGACCCGAAATATAGAGCAGTGATTTTACGTAATGGGAACCTAATTCCATTACAATATAATACATGTACATGTATGAAACATATGTGTAATATATCCAGTACATGTCCATAAATATATTCTATCTAGTATCTATCAGATTTGTCGCTTGACAACTCCAATGATGCGTGTGTAAAGTGCTCTATACAAACATCCATATATATTTGTTTAAAGTATTAATTATATTTCAACAGTTACAACATTTGTGGCAAGAGACGTCTTTGAAGATGCTATCAAAGATCAGTCATATGGCCCCAGCACAAGAATCACGGCTATTTCAGTAAGTTTGTACAAGTATATATATATAATAAGTAGCGAAACAATTTTCTGTTACTTCTGTTGGTCCAAATATCCAAGGGAGATAAGCAATTAATCGCAGAAAACCAATTCAGTACCAGTATCTCATCGCTGGTACTCTTCTTACAGCTTGTTTTGTTTTCAGGAAATAATATGTTTACATTTAATTGAACACAGCTATTATGTTTAATAGCAATAGGGATAGACATCTATACATTCCGAAAAATAATTTATTTATATTTTGTGAACATGAAATAATGCGTGAATTATTAATAATAATGTATTTTTATAGCGCCTAATATCCATCCAAATATGCTCAGTGGCGCTTTAAAATAGATATACATGCCTACATATTTGGGATAAACTAGCAACTTTATTTATGATATTAATAATTATGGGTATAAAAGTTATGATATCGAGATAGTTTAATCTACAGCAATTGAACGGCTAACAAATATGTTATAAATGTTAAATTAAGCTCAATAATTGTCATTCTTTTTTTTCTAACTTCAGGATTTCTCCAAGAAGTCTTCCGAGCCGAAAGTGCAGCTTTCTTTCTACACTCCCCCTGGTCAATGCCCTCGGAAGATTGAGATTGAGAGGTCGGCATCAATTTCAAACTTTTACTTAAACGCACATTCTCTGATAACTTTGTCCGATAACCTTTCAGTTTCTTGCTATGTCTCCCCCACCCACCCCCATCGTTATGATACTGAGCACCGCCCTCCTCGTTATGATACTGAGCGCCCCGCCCCCCATCGTTATGATACTCAGCGTCCCCCCCCATCGTTAGGATACCGAGAACTGATGCTTGGAGGTCGTATACGCATGGCTACATCGACAAATTAATTGAATTTATTTTTATTCCACCTTTGACAATTTTTTCTCTCATTGTCTCGTGGCTGCAAATGTTGTGTAGTCTCACACATAAATATTGTGTATATTTTCGGATTATCAAATTAATGAGAGGCCTTTATACTATTAATTAACTTTCTCCCTACTGTAGGCAACTGGAGCTGCCCTAAACAACAGCAAGTGTGATAAACCCAGCAGGGGGATATAATCTTTATTATCATCTTTATTATAATAAGGTCCTGAAATAATTTTAAATATTCTATTACCAACTGACAATTTTCCAACACACTTCTTCACAGACGTCGGAGACAATATGGAAACTTCAACCTCCACGACTTGTTGTCGGAGCACAACATCGAAACGGAATTACTGATGCCCAAACAGGAAGTCAACAGCAACAACAACATCCTCCTCAACGCCGACCCCAACGACCCGGCACCGTTCCCACCATACTTGCCTCTTTTCATCTTCGACAACGAAGAGTTCGAATGTCGAGTGCCCAGTGAGTGGGTCACTCTCGGCATTGACAAAGGCATACGGAAACCTGTACCTGGTATCGCCCTACTCCCAGTTAACGATTTGGACGTCAAGAGTGAGTGTTCATATTAAACAGGGGTGTGTTCAGCCTACTCTACTTCTCAACACATTGTACTATGTGGCCCTATGGAAGCCGTTCAGCCAGCATACGTATAATAATAATAATATGTAGTGATATTCTTCACTACAGGCTTGAGGGTGGGGCAGTCTTTTGTAGTGCTATTTTTCACTACAAACTTAATTCATTAAAACCTATTCAAACCGAATAAAGAATTGATGTAACTTCAATCTGGCTTTTAATTTTATTTTGCATTTCTTTAGTTTAATGTGGATGTTCAAATTTCAGAGGATGCTACTGACCCAAGTATTGTGTACGAGTGGTTTAATGTGGGCATGCTTGACTATGATACCACATCGAAGAGATACTTGGTGCAGAAAGTCAACAAAGATGGACGTGTAATTGACCATGATGGACACCCAGTTGTGAATGGAGGACGACAGCCAGATGGTAAAATAAAATAAAATATTAATTAACCTTCGTAATATTTCTGACGGAAACAAAAACTTCCTGGGGGTTTTCTGTGAGGGTTAATGCATCCTTCTGATAATGACCATTTACTTGACCGCCGCTGTGGTGTAGTGGTAAGTGGGTTAACTTGCCCAGAGAGCGGAGATCGCGGGTTCGATCCCCGGTCGCATCATACCAAAAGACGTTAAAATACTAGTACATGTATAGTATTTGTTGTTCCCCTGATTTTCGTTGAGCGTTAAATGATCATTATATAGTAAAATCCGAATAAATTCTAAATGTATAGTAGACCTCAGGATACCGTTAGCATTGGACAGAACTAGTGCCAATTTTAACCGCTGTTTTAATATATACTGTACATGATCGACTCTTTAGCATTGTGGTTAGAGCGTCGGCCTGGACAGTGAAAGATCGGATGTTCGTTTCCCGGTCGTGTCGTACCAAAATACGTTAAAAGACCGTACTTGTTGTCCCCCTTCTTGGTGAACCCTTCCATCTACACCCGCTTCGCTCGATAAAATTCAGCCATTATCCCGCAGGGTCCCGTCTGAAGCTGACCAACCAGTTCTGGATCCCGAGGATCCGTCTCATGTTCCTAGCGGAGGACCCGCAGACGTACGTGACCCGGTTGGAGGAGACATTCCGGGCGCGAAAGCAGTGTGAGGCAGAGCTGCGCTACAACCTGTACATCGACTGCATGCCCATGGACGGTGTCGGAGAACTGGACCAGGCTTCTATCAAGAGGATGATCGAGTGGGCGCGGAGTGCGCCAGGATTGGCCAAGGACAAGCAGTAGGTGGAGCTAACCCTGACCCTCAAATTTCTGACTCTATCAGTTTCTCATAATGTTCAATATTAATCAAAATCCATGCCGTTGTGTAATAAAATTAATATATTTGATGAATTTCGGCCTATGCCTGTAACCATTGCCATTATACATCTGTCTTTCAGTGTTGAGGACTATGTCCAGGTGTTGGAGAAGGAGGTGAACATAGATTTCTGCCGCTCTATGAACAGGATCATATTTGAGAAAACAGTGGAGGATGATCCACTCACGTTTGCATTCGTCGCTGTGCCTGACCTGCACAAATTGGCCGTGCCACGGAAAGGTTAATATCTGACTCGAATAATTGACAGCAGACCATTAGTAATTGTTTATGATTTAGTCCATATGCTTCAATATTTTTCTCATTTAGGCTGCCATTTGTATTTGATAATTTTGAAAAATTGCAGGGTTTAATTTTATTTCATGAGTGTCAATGCATGAGTATAACTGGGATTGTGTAATTTCAAAATATTGTTTCACATTCTCTGATTCAGATTGGAATGGATGGTATTTGTACTTAATTAAATAACAAATTAATTTTTAATCAAGGAGGAAATGATTTGTAAACCATCCTTTAACGGCTCCCCATTGCATAAGACATCATATGTTGCGACCCAACTCTGCCCACGCAACACAGTCTCAAGATAGTGGAATTCCCCTTCGACGTTCTAGACCATTAGTTCAGGTTTAGAACAACATTCGTTGCCATCATCACAGCCACACAATGGCCACAGCACACAAACAATATAAGCGGTTTTCGCCTGATGAAGTTTTGGCCCAGGTTTTGAATTCTGACAATGATTAATTTTGTCCTCGGTCCTCTGATAATGAACTCTCTGATGACGAGGGCTATTTACGAGATGTCGATTTGTGTCATGGTGAAAGTGAATCGGACAGTTCTGATGTAAACAGAATTAAAAGGATCTAAAGTTTCCTAATGCATTTTTTGCTAAGATTAATTCCGCAATAGGATCCAGTTAACGAATAATTAATTCCGCAGTTAACAGGTTAATGTTAACCCCCTCCGTGCTGTATTAATCACGATCACTTTAATACGGACAGACATCTACAACTAGTGTTGTTCCGATTAATCGATTTAGTCGAGCATTGGTTGGTATTGCGTTTCGATCAACACATCGATCACAAACTC
>JAULBO010116767.1:0-10486 GCA_032355325.1 Clypeosectus delectus | reverse complement strand
CATGTGTGTGTGTGTGTGTGTGTGTGTGTGTGTGCATGCGTGCGTGCGTGCGTTTATGTATGTGTATTTCGAGATGAGAGAGATATGAGAGATGTAATCATTTTAATGTGTATCTATGTTGTGTGTGTGTGTGTGTGTGCGTGTGCGTGCGTGTGTGTGTATGTATGTGTATGTGTGTTTGGAGATGAGAGAGATTTAGAGATGTAATAATTTTAATGTGTATCTGTGTGTGTGTGTGTGTGTGTGTGTGTGTGTGCGTGCGTGCGCGTGTATGTATGTGTGTATGTGTGTGTGTGTATATACAGTATTTGAAGTAATTGTGAAAAACAAGTGAATACATACATACAAAAATAAAGATTGTTTTCTTCTCCAGAATAGGCCTTTCGCCCTTTATTGAGGGTTCATATACAAGTAGACTTAATCGTTCATGAACTATAAAATAGTATCAATACTCGCCAGCTATACAATAGGCTATCAATAGTCTCAGAGGATGAAAGTAAATTATGTTTAATAAATTATACTGATGAGTATGTATATACTGTATATGAAAGGAGCCTCTGAAAATCTAGACTTGCTTTTGTTCATGTGAGAGATTTGGAATAGGAGTATTTGGTTGAGAACAGAGTCTGTGACACAGACTACCTATACAACTGGACATGGTACAATAGCACAGTGCATCGTGTTGCCATTGGTTTCCTCATACGGGTAACTCCTACGTGTCATACATCATCCCGACGGAATTCTTGTTTTTCGCTGCGTGACATCATCCGCCCATCCATCCACCAGCTTTGCTTGCACAGTTACACAATTCTAACGGAAGCCCGTACGTGTACTAAAGACAAACAGGTGCGTGTATTACAGGTGCCCAGCGATGATCTCGTAATACTATCAGTTACGTAGCGTGGGGTGCAGGGTATAGCCGTCGGTTATGTTACATTATGGTCCACGGTGACATCCATATGTCGGACGGTAGATGTCAGAAAACAAGAGATCTCCGTCCGTGCGTTCCATAGACTATAGGTCACAGCCACAGAACGTGTCAATAGGTTGTGTCATGAGAATAAGACTAGTGGCATAGCAGGTAGGACCGAAGGTATAACAGTATACTAATGACAATCATTTTGTTTTGTATGTTGTAATTTTCATAAGAAAATGAGAAATAATTAAATTAGTAAAAAGGTACTACTATAATGTCAGGTATGTTAAAACTATATAATTTTGTTTATCTACTTCAGTTTAACAGATTGTGTGCTACTCACACGTATGTGCTTACGTAGTGCATAGGAAAATAAGTATACACGTGGATTAGCTTCAAGAAGCACCGTTTGAATATTGGAATATGTTACCTGGCTTACTTCAGTAATACTATCCTAGTATGCAAGGAGCATATGCATGCATTCACCATACACCGCGTGAGTTGTTACTCCGTTGAAATGGGTGAAGGCTACTAGTATTCGTGTGTTTTTTTCTCAGCCATAGACTGACAGTCTTTAGCCCTGTGGGTCAATTTTCTTTACATAGCTGTCAGTCTGGCGAGAAACCCCATAGAAACGCATGAGTCATCTGAGACGATAAACATCACTAAACAAATTCGCGTGTTTACTTTCTAAACATAAAACAGTAGATGCTACAATATCCAATCGGAGCAGCAATTTTTAGACAAATAGAATCTAATCACAAAGAAGGGGACGGGGAATGTGTTTGTCATTGGGCTAATTTGCTGATCCGGTGGAAGGGCATTTGTGGAAAATGAATTTTGGGTCTGAAATTAATATTTTAATCAGGAATTCTTTGTCTGTCAACATCTGCGGAGAGAGAGAGATATCCCTCGAAGAGAAATCTACGAAAACTCGACTGGCTGACAAACAGGAACCGACAGATGAAACGGGAGCTGAGAGGTGTCAGTCAGACCGGATCAAATACAATAGGAGAGAGTGAAAGTGGCATTTTCTGGAACTGCTCCTAGCATTCTAGCGATGCTACGGATTCGGGGGGGTTTCAGACAGACTCGAGGAAAGTCGCCCCCGTCTTGGGTCAATTAGTTTTGATTAGATCTGGCAGGAGACCGCAACTCTAAGTCTCAGCCAATCAGAACTGATCTGGCATAGCGTTGGAACTCAGATTTCTAGTTTTCCGCGAGTCTCCGTATCGCAATAAGAATGATAGGAATTTCTTGAAATGTGTTGGCTGCAGGTGACTGGTATGTTTTGTAAAATGGTCTCAGAAGTATTTTTATATATCAGGAACTAAACCAACGGTATGTCCTGTCGTGCTGAAGAATGCGACATGCCAATTTGAAGTCCACGGTCATAAATATCAAGTAACTAGATTCATACATGTATATATATATACAAACCCTGCTTCTTGAAGGGAATCCACATGTATATTTGCTCAGACAATGCGCATACACATGCGTGTGATAATAGGCCTGACTATAATACAGATGGTATCATTCATGGGTCTTTGGATATGAAGTATAGTGTGTATATCACAATCAGTGGTTCCATAGACATGGATGAGTTCTAAAAGATACGCTTTGGGATAAAATACATCCCATTGGTTTAAAACCAAGCAACATAAAATGTATCATTTCAGTGAAGACCTATTTGGCGTAGCGTTGGGTTTTAACGTCCACTGTATATACTTTTAACAAATAACGTCATACCAGTACCTGTTTTATAATGTACACATTTTGTCAAATGCATATATAATATAGCTTAATACCAGTTTACACTAATAATACAGAGATAAATACTCAGTTATCTTCTTTGTTCAATCTATAGAAACATGCATACGTGTTTACACTGTACGCATATTGGATCGGATCTTCTATGTTTTAAGCAATGATGAAGTTTCTTTCTGCAGGGTTTTATTTATTAGCATATATTGTTTCGCAATACATCTTTAAGACGGTTACCGATAACTGTATAATGTGATGTTGTTATTACAGCTTCTATGTCGAGCCTCTCCATACTACACTATCCAGCGTACACACACTTTAGAGACGCTATCGACGCACCTATATAGCCCTCACTTCCTTTAAGAAGTCATCTGGTGGTCTATCTATAATCATTTTATGATGCAGAATTAATAACTCGGAAAATTGATTGTAAAATATTGCCATATCCTTCGCAAACAGCAGATTTATTGATATTAATAATCAACATAAAAGGTGGGCGATGTACAATTGAAATACAATCCGCATGCTATATACATAAATCAAGCGGTACTTTTCTTTGATCATTGCACGCGGGCAGTCTTATGTACCTTGCACACTCATCCATAATGCACTACTGTATCGCACTGATGACAAAGGCAGGAATTATCATTTGCAATATTAATTGTTCGTGATCTAGTAAGTCCATTAATTTCGTTGTCTGTACAAACGACACATTTGCTCTAGTCAACTCGCTCAATTTGGCAGTCAGTCTCTTTCTTGGTTTCCGTTTCGGATGAAAGAGTGGCTCGCTCGACTGAGAAAATAGCATCACTTCTTTCAAAAAAATCGAGAGCGTTGCGAATAAGAGTGGAGGGGAAAAAACACCAAAATACAGATGAAACGGTGTAATATTGCCGAATCTTAGCAAATGTATTTCACTCTATTATTAAATATATAAAAAATCGTCATCAAAACATGTTTTAATTACTAGTATGTTACCTCCAAATCTCGAACCTCATAAATCACATTGCATATCAAAGTAATAACAAATCTAGAATTCTATAACGATCGTGAAATTATGTTTTTTCTTCCAATGTTTGATATTGTAACCGCAAGGAATATCATTAAATATGTGTACACATTATTTGTATTGGAAAAAAATAAACCTTATTAATGTTAGTACTTTATTTTTTTAATTATATTAAATGTGTATTAATATTTAATATTAGCTTGAAATATACAGATGCCTTTTGATTAAATTCTGAAATATTTAAATGCAATTATGTCAGTTTAGTGTTCATATAATTTTAATTATTTATATTATTGACAATTGTAAGTCGGTGGTTATTTGGTTCTGTTTCAGCATGTATTCAACACACTATAGACTAACTACATAGTGTAGCTTATTTGTATTCATCTCAGCATGTATGCATCACACTATAGACTAACTACATAGTGTAGCTTATTTGTATTCATCTCAGCATGTATTCAACACACTATAGACTAACTACATAGTGTAGCGTATTTGTATTCATCTCAGCCTGTATGCATCACACTATAGACTAACTATATATTGTAGCTTATTTGTATTCATCTCAGCATGTGTTCATCACACTATATAGGCTAACTATAATACATGTATGTACCTACAACCTAGTCTGTGTATACAGACCCTGTTCTCAACCAAATACTCCTATTCCAAATCTCTCCCATGAACAAAAGCAAGTCTAGATTTTCTGGGGAACTGGTTAAAGATTTTCAGAGGCTCCTTTCATATAAATAGTATACCTGTCAGTAGAATATATTTTAAATAATTTACTTGCATCCTCTGAGACAATTGTTAGTCTACCTACAACCTTGTATTTCTAGGTTGGAAAACAATCCATCGCCTGGAATATTGTTAACATTGTAGATGCGGACAAATGCATACATGATATCAATCATATTCTGTAAACTGTCTAACCATCTTGAATTGCAATATTGTTGTTTATTATGTTTGTATGTATCATGTACTCTTGTACCACCGTGGGTGTTTTTAAGAAATAAAAACTCTGAACTCTGATAGTGTGATTTGGCTTAATCATACCATGTTCCTAATTAAAATCAACGAAACACCCTAAACAACGTACACTAATTTCAAAAACGTCATTGTATGAGTTCAAGTACCTGAAACAAACATAAGTATATCAAACAATGGCAAATATACCTTAATAGGCATTGTTGGTAAGTACGATACGAGATAAGTCATTTAAGACGGTATGGTTGGTAAGTACGATAAGAGATACTAGTAAGTCATTTAAGACGCCCAATTGTTTTTGTTTCCATTTAAAATAGACATTAAATTGACATCTATTTTGAGTATGTTTACTGAATGCTTGAAAAGTAATGTGACAAACAAATGAGATCTAATGAAAAAACGCTTAACCTTTGAAATAATATAATAAAAACAACTTGTCTAGGGCCGTAATTGGCCCCACCCTGTATGATTAGGTTAAATCAAGTCGAAACTAGAAATAGATGACCAAGCTCGCAACGTTAGAATACTAGTAGCTCTGTAGGCAAGCA
This sequence comes from Clypeosectus delectus, assembly GCA_032355325.1. Classification (NCBI taxonomy): domain Eukaryota; kingdom Metazoa; phylum Mollusca; class Gastropoda; order Lepetellida; family Lepetodrilidae; genus Clypeosectus; species Clypeosectus delectus. The sequence continues at coordinate 5,262 of JAULBO010116767.1, read as the reverse complement.
ATAGTTGTGCGATATATAGATAGATATACATGCATGCAGCATGTTACTTACTGTATATTGTTGACATGATAGTTTAATACTTACGTATGTGGAGTAAATAGTATCAATTATGTAAGTGATATAATTCACAATAGGTCTCCAGAAAGAGAAGAGAGGGAGAGAGAGAGAGAGAGAGAGAGAGAGAGAGAGAGAGAGAGAGAGAAATAAACAGATTTACATATATCATGGAACCTGTAAAATAATAATTTATAGAATTGACTAGTTCCTGTCACAAATGTATTTGCATTGCATTGCTATTGGAAATATTAGTGTATATATTATAACTAAGCTGTACACTGTAAAGCGTGTGATCATGAAGAAACAGAAATGCATACATATACAGCACAATATTGCTAATAATTATTTTTTAAAGAATTTCGTTATTCTGAAATGTGCAGACATTATATAGGAAACACTTCGTGGGGAGTTTCGATTTTCGTATTTTGTTAATTGCAGGAAATTGACAAGCAGCTCATCACCTCTAGGCCGCTTTACAAGACGTGTCGTCAGCTTGGCTAGAAATGCAATCGACGTGTCTACATATCATATTGCCACGGCGGTTACTCAGGTTAGAAAATGGCAAAATCAGGTTGACCAAATCTGTTGAAACTGACACAAGCGGACGAGCATGATGCCTTCAAAATGGGGATGATTGAGTGACTCCAAAGACCATCTCGCCATAATTGGGGAGGGGGTGATAATTAAAGTCACCGTTCTCATCCCCGTCTCCTTGAATTGGGTCCGAGATTAGTTGAGATCGCACATCTAACACCCGAACTCGAAGCTGGGAAGAATTAGTGGCCGGGGCGACAGGTTGTTTGAGGGAACGGTGATTAAAACAGGAACGCTACACGTGTTGTGACTAACACATTGGAGGCCAGGTTTGATGTTCAGATTCAATGATTATTTTGTAATTAGACAATAAGTAGACCGAAACATGATATACGATAACCTCATACAATAGTATACCAAGCTGGGTGGTGAGTTATTTCTATAAATATGTTGGTTAGTTCTAAAGTAATACTATAATACTAGTACATGTATATATTTATTTTATACGGTGTGTTTATTTTACATGTTATGTAAAACATTGGTCTTAAACGACGTTTTTCCTATCTGAGTTATATTCGAACGGACCCATAAACTAGTATTCAAGTTTAATATGGAAAAAAACGGATCCGTATTAAAATCGTTAAATGAGGACGCGGTCGATATTGCTAGTGAAATAATCGATTAATATCGATTATGTTAAACATTACTTAAAATAAACGTGTTATATACTAGTATGGTATATGTATGTGGAACAAATTGCATAAACCATATTATTTCAAATACGATAGTTGCAAGACAATATTTCATTACATGTGTTTTTATTCCATATCACAATGGTATACAGAACATTCTGTACAACTGTATACCGTGGCATTACATGAATAAGTATACAGAACAGCAATCGTTAAACTATTATCAAGTCCTTATCCTGCAATCTGGTTAGACAGGGTCAATAGATCAAGTATCAGAACAAGACTGAAGAGAACAACATCTTGTTTAAAGATTTACACGCAACACACACACAAATAGTATCCAAGATTATCCTGGACTAGATGAGGTCCCTTCAGGTTTAATGAATAATTCGTCCATGCTGTTGTTATTGAGAACAAAAGGTTAATTCAAAGTTAATAGTCAAAGATGGTCCTAACAGGATATGCCGATGAGGCGTAATACGGAGTTGGTAAACCATGAACATATGTCCCTCGGCGGGTCTTATAAGTATAAAGACACACGAGTTAAAAATTAGCACCTCCAAGCTATATGAGTAGTTCCTTCAGGGTAGTGTTTTTGTTCTCGGCGACTAAGGGTGGGGAACAAATTTACCTTTTTGACCTAGGTGAATATTAAGGTATTTTGATGTAATTGTCCCATCTGCATCTGTTTATAAACAACGGGTATCGAGAACAATGGAGCTTATCCAGTCGGAAGACGGGGTAGCAAAACGTTCACACCTGTAATAGAAAATGGCGAATACTAGAAAAGGGGGCAAATCCTGGCCCTTGTGGTATGAAACTGTGTTATTGTTGGATGGGTTAGTTTGTTCACAGTCGGCTAAACGGCTCTTTAAGCCCGGTGGCTCTAACAAAGACGATATTTCGTGATACCCTCCGCCGCCCCGCCTCTGAACAGACAGAAATCTCCAGGTCTGACGATCGTTTCATTCAGGGGATAAGAACGGGTATTTCAAAGATCGATAACAAAATACCGAACGTGCCTGGGCAGGGCCATGAACGTGCATTTATGAAATATACTGACACAACTATAAGGCATACTTACTCATTTCAACTCTGGACGTGTGTGCGTTATATATTCACTGTGCTTGTCTTCCATGCGTCCAGATTATATCGTGTGTCTAGGAGAGGTCTACTGAATATATTTGGCTGTGAGCAGATTCGTATCTCACCGGTGATTCTGTTTGGCAAGCCACTGAAAACACACTCATTCACTCAAACGCCTGCTTAGAAAAAGGGTTTCTCGGGGCTCGTTTAGGCACTCTGTTTATTGCCGCTTGAAAGATATGGGCGAGCGAGAGAAGTGGCGCTGTTTGAGGAGCTGACGGGGGATGAAAAATAACGAAATTATTGACTATAATTGGCGTGTGTTGATCTAATGAAGCATGATCCGAAGCAGACGACAGCGTCCGCCATATTGCTAACTTGAATGCGTGCGCTTCCTAAAGATATATCTCCAGTAATCAATTTCTGGTTTTCAATGCTGTTTTTTGTGTGTGTGTTACAAGTAATCCATCGACTCGGATGAGCCTAGTATGATTGAACGCTATATCAAAACGTTCGGCCCCCTTTTCGTCTGCTAGAAGTGAGGAATTGCTACCGTGTCGCCGATTGGCCAGCGGTTGTCACGTGGTGTCTGCAGACGTCCGATATTGCTGGAAGGTAGGGCCCGAGTGTAATCCTAGATTTAATACATCCACTGCAACATCAATGGCTGGCTGTGGACATTCTCAAATAAGAAAAGTAAAATTCGAGGTCTGACTCGTAATACTTAGTGTTGACATTCGACATGGGGACAGAACACGAGACGGGATACTTGTACGGTCAGACCGGCATGGGTTTTATGAGTGGGGTTTCCCATATCAACGAACCGTTGGCATCATCAATCATGTCGGAAGCAAACATGCGCTACTGTCAGACGTTTAACGGCATGCCCACACTCCAAGAGAACGGAGAGGGGTTGGGAGGCACCCACGGGAACCCAGCCGACCCGGGGTGCATGGGGCCAAAGTTACCTGAATTTTCTTGGATGAAAGAAAAGAAAAGCGTCAGAAAAAACGGCTCGTCACAAGCTCAGAATAATGAACAAGGTGAGATTTCACATAATTGTCAATTCCCAGAAATTCGGTACAACAAGATTGCACTATCTTATTCCTTTTTTATTTCACGCCTACTTAACTCAGATAATTGATAGTACAACATTTAACGTAAGTTTAACCCAGGCATAGGATGGCATGAACTACATACCGTGTTATTGTCATAATACATGATATTAATAAATATGTTCGGCCATGTCCGTCACAAGCATGCGTCTGTAAACAAACCGAATACAAACATTCATAAAATCACAAATAGTATAATAGATATCAATACATAGAAAGCCAATATCGAACAATATGTTATGACAATTTGGTGATGACTAACGTCAAATGTGGTTATGCTGTCAACTTATTTAGTTCATTACAATGTCTATTACATTTTCTAATTAACACTAATATTGTGAACATGCATTTTATAGGAACAAGGTTGTCCTATATTGCAGCAACCACACTATTAGCAACGTCAAAAACTGTATCATACCGAGTCATCAACAGTAACATATTGACATTGATACTCCATCGAGCTGCAATCCATGATGAACGGTCTGATATGATAATTACCCTAACCTAGGAGCGGCAGCATTGTGCAGATTGGAATCAAAACAGTTTTGTCGAGGATGTCAAGATCACAGTCTTTATTCAGAAAAATAAAACGTTCACATGACAAAGGCTTTAGCATTAAAATAATTATCGAGTTGCAAGATTGAGTATTAGATCGAGTTATTTCTGTGGTGAAGTCGTATATGCATACGGTATCTATCTCGGCGCCTACCAATACGCCAAATCGGTCATCAAATAAAATTGTGCGTTTGTTTGGTTTGGGGTGGATGTGTTTTAATTGTTTTATCGAAAATTACTACTAGTATGTATGGACAAACTGTAAATCAGGTATGCAGTGTAATTGTTAATCAAGTATATATATATATATTAATATGCAAATACATAGAAATAATAGATATATTTAGGAATGTTCCTTAAAATCTATTAGGATCGGCTGGGGGTTTTCGTGACCAAACCGTGTAATAAAATATGTAATTAATTTACTAAATTTAACAAGAACATTAATTGTGTGTCTGCGTTCTAATGATCCATATGTAAAACTGATAATACTTAGTAGTACTAGTATAATATTACCAACAGTGTGACCAGTTATAGCATATAGACATGTTATATCTGACAGTATGGTATGCATTTATATATCACTCACAGATAAAATTACAGCTTATGGATGTGGTTTTACCCACTTAATGTACCAGTTATTAACAAATAATATCAATTATAGTTTCTAATTAATATTAAGAACTACATGCATATGCAACATAATTAAAAACTAATAAATAACAAATATATTAATGCAAATGGAATTAATAATACTAGAGCAATGGTATGTGTTACTCTCATTACAAGAACAAATGCACACATATCTTCTCGATCTGATTATTGGCATGTCTATCTAGTTCCATACTTATATGATATTAAGTACTGTATGTATAATAGCATTGTCAAAGCATTCTCAAGGCAGCTAAGAGACAGTGTATTCTAACTTGTTGAAAAAGGCGGATACAAGAATAATCTGATGATAATTTAGACATAGATTAAATTAGAAATAAAAACACTAGATTATATACCAGTGCAATATATCTAGTAATATTGCCATCCATCTAAAAAAAATAACTAATACAAACCAAAAAAAAAATCGAAATAATTTAAAACAATTCATGCCATACATATCTCAAATATCAATTAATGCCGGAAAATAATACTGTTATCGTCAGTGGCATAGATGTTATCTCATGTCCTTCTCTTATCTCGGAAGTGATGAAAACGAATTCATGGCTATA
>JAULBO010116656.1:0-10489 GCA_032355325.1 Clypeosectus delectus | reverse complement strand
CATGATATTCCAGTGAACTAGCACTATAAAGACTGGTGAAATACCCAGACTGGCACAAGCAGTCATATACACACACTAAAACACATGCATACACTGCATACAAGCCGTAGGAGCCCGTTCTTGAAAGCGGCTTTAAACAACAACATACCATGGCTGGCATGCCCGAAATGTCAGCATTGTCCGAGAAGTCCCGAACACTTGGGGAAAACGGACGCTACTTTGAATGTTAAAACTAGATTACTATAATTTATGTCATTGTTGGTCAGTTTTTACTCGGATTGTCTACTTTGTATAGTAATTGAATAAAACGACACATGAACTCGATAACATATTTGTTTGACCCATCAGAGACTGAACTATTCCTGTGACGTCACCCGAGAGTTCATTTACGATGACTCGAGGTGACCCGAATGTGGTCTATCTTTAAATTCCGACTTTTGCAAATCAGCCAATCAATGACGTGACCTGCAAAATGTTTTACGAAAGTGTTGTAGTCCGGGCCCCTCGGTAACTACACTCTTTTTTTTCACCACGATTCAATGCTCAATTCGAGGTATTGTTCACAAATCTCAATATAATATTTGAGTGAGTATGAAATCGTACTCAAAAACAAGTTTAGTAACCTCAGGCCCGTGTTGTTTTTGTTGTGTTAGGTGTTTTTCCGGTCGCCTTCCGACGTGGCCGATTTCGGCAGACCGGACTCACCTAGGGTCGCATGTGTGTCAGATTCTGTGTTGTACGGGTGGCACTCTGGAGCCCAGCGTGTATACATACCAAGGTTTACGTCATTTCGTGTTTAATATAGTGAGAGCATGGGGTGTGTCCCTAGATTTTCCCCGTAACTAGAACAGTACGCCCCGTGGCGTTGAAGTGCCAAGTTGAGCGTCTATAACAACTCAAATGCCAAAACAAATGCATTATTAGCTATTAATTAACTGTCAGTTGCATTATACCACCAACACCCACCCACCCAAAGTACCATACAGATTAAACACACTAATTAGTGGACAAGAAATGTCAATAAAGGTATCATGTCCCCAAAACGATAAAACAATGGGAGATAACTCTTTTCCGATCACTTGTTTCTGTACGCCCCATCGAGGACGCACGTTCGTGACCGTATTCTCATGTCAATGTCGTCTCAGGTGATTCATTCTCCATTGTGTACAACCTGGATCACCCGACCCCCACCCCCAACACTATCCACCCCCCCCCCCACACACACACACACACACACACACACTCCAACCCTCGTCGGCCCCCAAACACCTGGTGGCAATCATCAACCGCCATTTGAGTTATTCCCCTTTATAGTCGTTATGCGTTCCAGGTAACCCGAAAGTAATTAATTGAGTCCTTGTTAGGGTTCCTGGTCAGCCTATGGTCAGATGTGTTTACCACTGAATAATTTCTCCATCAAATTAACGTTCATGTATGCACCTGTTGTATTAGTCACGATCCGGCGAGTGTCACGACAACTACAAATCAATAATGTTAATAATAATGTTAATAATAATTATATAAAGGGTTCGTTGGTCCTATTAGATCATGGTCTTATCTTTCAAGAGACAATAAATAGCCAGCAAGTCGTTCTGAATGCTATAATATTATTTGCAAATTAGTTATGTACAATGGTTAATATAAGGTGATACGAATACACGAACTACTTTGTTGATTTTAATTTTATTTATATTCACTGCTATTTATTTTGGGACTCGTTAAATGCATCAACGAATTGACGGATAATTATTCTTTATCTGAACCTGCATGTGTACACATTACTTTTAATTTGAGTTTAACGTTTTCACGCAAAGCACTTCCAACTATTAATCACTCAATTGCTGATCAAAATTTCATAAAGTGCTGTGTTTTCATTATGTTTCTGCAAATCAAAGAAAGCTTGTCCAGATTAATAGTAGTGTGTGTTTGCAATCAGAACTATTTCGCAACTGTTTGGGATCTTTGTATAATTGCGGGAAAACTTTGTGGCGGTGTGAGCCCCTGGGCGTCACGGGGGTAGTGGGGGAGGGGGGAGGGGGGAGGGGGAGGGGGGATTAATTTTCCGATAGCCTTTTCAGTTTAGTTACCATTGCGTCATGACTCACAACGCTCTGATCTCGATGAAGCAGACTTGGAAGCCAATCATGTTTTCGCAGCAAAGTCGTCAAAACATTAAAATTACAAAACACAATGTACAAAAAACAAGTCTGACTCAATCGTATTGTGTTATGCGGATCGCCAGGCAATTCTTAGGACAATGACGACTGAACTTGTTACTGAGAATGTGTTCTCTTTTCTTTCTTTTCAAAGTATTTTTGGAAAAGTTCATTTAAAAATTATTCCTAAGTAGGTGATATGAGTGGTAAAAGACGATGACTAAACATGCCATGATGTTCCACTTGACAACCACAATTATTTGATTGGAGAATACAGCACGGCACGTGACAGTCTTCGACAACAGCACTCGCGCGCACGTGCTACCCGTGCGACAGTCGCCAGCATCAGGTGACAGGTGGAAAAGGGCCACGAGTTTCGGTGAGTCACACCGCGGCACGGGCAGGTATTGTATCGCTTCCAAATACATTATTCAAATCAATATTTCGGCGGGACCAGGTAATATAATGGTTCATTCAGACTGTGGCGTTATCTCCAGCCAATCTCCAGCCAATGGGAATGGAGCGCGCGTCAGGGTTCGTCATTCAACAGATGGAAGAACAATTACCTGACGCTAAGCGAGTCGTACGGCAAGGTTACCGCCTGACTCCGTATCTTTTCACGTGCGTTGCTTTTAATATGAGTCACCATCACAGGTGTGTACTGAACAAAATCACGTGACGCTAAAATTTTCCCAAAGACAAAGAACCCGGTTGAAATTGATTGAATGCATACACCACTATTGTTTGGGGGGAACAGTTTTTTATAGCGACTTTGCCAAAAGATTGGGCTTTGTTTGTTTGTTTGTTTGAGAGAGAGAGAGAGAGAGAGAGAGAGAGAGAAATATTTGAGTTGAAGGAACACATTATTGTCCCTCGTGACAGATTGGAAATAGTATCCCATGAGCAGGGATGTGTCATCAGCGAGATCGCTGGCCTTTTTATTTTTACCTGGTTGTGTTTAAGGAATCAATGGGAACAAAAGAAAAGTAATTTAGCACAAACTAAGAGCCTCTTTCTCAGGTTATAATTCTGAATGCAGTGTTAATCTGAATCATCAAAATGAGACATATACCTGACACGGTCATAAGACACCGATAATAAAGTTTTATCGCGTTATTGCATCCCCGTTGTTTCAATTCTATACACGCCAATATCTGTCATTTAATATTTCAGAACTATTTACCGATGACTTCGCACGCACCGCGGATTATAGTTTGTATTAAGCCGATATTGTATAATCGTGACGATGGATTTATTATGTGGAATATCGTGACTGATACCAAACCTCAATTACCGAGTCTTTTGAACGTATTGCACATTTCATGGACAGGTAACACATGTAATGATGCAGTACCGATGGGAAATCGTTGAGATTGAACGCTGTTTGTTTAATGAGATTGTGGGCCAGTTTACACATGACAGACCAGTTTACACACAAACGACCCAAGAGAATGACTTCAAACGTGGATGAATGGAAAGCTGATTCGGAACATTGTGGGCTTGTTTGATATTTCCGTACGTGTGTGTACTTTCTCACATCATCCAGGAAGGTGTATTAATTACGGCGTATTAATTAAACGGAGTCACATTGTGAATCACGCAATTTTGGCATACCTGAAATTATAGGTTACGATTTCGCAGACGCTATGTGATACACATATCATTATGCTATTTTGTAGGTATTTCTAGAAGGGGTAATTAATGTTCTAAATACTATTGAGATCTCCATTATGCTGTGGTCGAGAATGAAACTCATTCTTCTGATGAATTCCATGGATAAGTGATTCATTTCATCGCGGAAGTTGGACGACCGAATTTGTTTTTCTCGTATCTGCCATTCTGACGAATCGTGCGGAATAAACGAATTTTCAAATTAATAAACTATATCAATCGAGTTTTACCACAAAGGACGTTATGAAATCGAGATAAAGTCAAGATGCAATGAACTATCCGACGTTTTCTGTATTCTCAACTACGTCTGGATAAATGAGGTAAGAGGCGGATTCAGTCCATGTCGTCATGGCACGAGGGGGCGGGGTCGAGGCTTGGGGGAGGGATGCATAGGGGTCCGAGCCGCATTTCAGCAAATAAAATCTCCAAAGGTTACGGGTCCAATTTAAAACAATTTCAAGAATATGGGACGACCATCGGACAATGGCATGAGTCAGCAGTAATTAGTCATGAGTGAGGCCGTAATGAGGCGAGAACGTACGAGAGTTGTTCCAAAGACAATGGCCGTCTTTGTAAATACTGACCCTTTCCACCGAGGAAGGACCCAGTGACCGTGGGGCGGGGAGGGGGGGGGGGGTGCGAGGGGGTGAATCATTCATAATAATAAACACAGACCGGCATTCTCTGTCAACTGAAAATTAAATTCCTCCAATAACTTCTCGTTAGACTAACCACACCGGCTGAAATGTGTTTTGTTTTTGTTTGTTTTTTGTTTTCAATTCTACCCATTGGCATTATATTCATATAAAAGGAGCCAATACATATAGACTTACTCTACACGAAAGAAACAACGAATACTAGTATAAGATATTTTGGTGATTAAGATACACACATGGACGTGACACTTGGTGAGATTAAGGTGCAAGTACGTGACACTGGATGGCAGTTATTGTCTACATAATAAATAAATAAATAAATCACGGAAATGTACAGGCACGACACCAACTCTATAATGGCGTTTTTATAATTGTACAGGAGTTGGGGGTAGACGTTTGGCGTTGGGCTTTGGGGTTGGGTATTAGGGGAGTCAGTATTAGATTTCTGTACTGTGTGACAGCGCGATATAAATGACAGTACGATGATATGAGATGATAATTTTAGATTACTATAGTATTCAGAGAACAAACAAAAAAAGATTGACATTAAATTAATGTCTTATTACAGACACGACGTATCAGCAACCATTATCCAAACAACGAGGAAAGTTACTAATTAAATTACAAGTCGATTTCAGGTTTTTTTTCTCCGCATGAGATGTCTTGAATTGAATTTTGAATGCACCATCAATGACGTCACGGCTATTGACATGTGTCAATCGGTTGACTGACATTATAAGATAAGACTAATTCGTTGTTTCGTACACTATTTACCGTCTGTTACTGATACACATTATGTATCACATACAATTATCATTATCGTTATGCGAAATAATTAATTAAAATATACAAAGTTATATAATACTAAATTAGTATAGAAACCGATTAATTTACTTACTGCGCATGTCAGACAATTATATACAAATTTAATGCGAAATATGTGCATAACTCTGAAGCATTTAATTCATTGCATGGTTATCGTATAGTCTGTGTACAGACCTGTTGGTTATCGTATTGTGTTACGAAACGTGTGCTGTCGCCTAACGCAAGTGCATGTTTATTTTTCTTCTTCTTATTATTATTATTATTTATTATTATTCTTATTCTTATTCTGTTATTCTAATTCTCCTTCTTATTATTATTATTTATTTATTATTTTTTTATTATTATTATTATTATTATTTATTACTTCTTTATTATTATTACTATTATTATCATATTCTTCTTCTTCTTCTTCTTCTTATTATTATTATATTTATTATTATTATTATTATTAATCCTACGTCCTAGAGATCGTCAGTTGGAAAGGCCTTCCTTCTCCGTCAACATATTTACCCGTGTGTTTCCCTCATCACAATAATTCTCGTGAAAGCGGAATATGGCTCTCCTTCGACCGCACCGTGGGAATACAAGCAGCATCTACATGTACAGTCATCTGTAGTCGGAGTCATCGGTTGCACCTTCTTCTTTTACTTATTTTCTTTTATGGTTCTTCTTCTTCTTCTTCGTCGTCGTCGTCGTCTTCTTCTTCTTTTAATTGTTGTTTTTTCTTCATCATCTTCTTCTCCTTTTAATAATTGTTGTCCGTCGTCGTCATCTTCTTCTTTTACTTGTTGTTGTAGTTATTGTTCGTCGTAGTCTTCTTCTTCTACGTCTAATTGTTGTTCTTCTTCGTCGTCGTCGTCGTCGTCGTCGTCGTCTTCTTCTTCTTCTTTTAATGTCCTTTTCTTCTTCGTCGTACTCTTCTTCTTCTTCTCCTTCTAAGTGGTGGTGTTCTCATTGGGACCGGAGAGCGACAGAGAAGAGATTGTGGGATTATATATTTTGCTATCAAGTTTCATCAAATATGCTGTGAATTATATCATATCATCGTTTATTATTTACTTGATTGCAGACATTTTGTAGACATAAATGTCATAATTTGATACAATACTAGGACATGTACATACATATATCGTAAAATGCTAAATACAAATATAAATTATGTATCTATCAATACATGTATGTATACACGTTTATACGTAGTAAAATTGTCACAACGATGAGACACCATAGTATGCATAATTATATACATGTACTAGTAAATGTACAGTTCGACATAACTTAATTTGTACCATGGATTAGGCCCGACCTAGCGTCCGTGCACACGGTGTAACGTGAGCGTAGCGATGATGGCGCTTTATTCACGTAGTGAATATTTTATACAGATCATGAATGAGCGTTGATCTGTAATGTCGTTACAAGAGATGATTAGTCATGCCATTGAAACGCCCGCTAAACGATGCCTGCCGAATGAAGGCCGATAATACACGAAGTTTTCTTACGCATGCAACACAACTAACTCGTGCCCTATCATCACTGCCTCGACAATTAAGGATAATCAAATTTTGCGATTTACGGAATATTATTTTATTGAGCGCTATTTATCGCTGTTTAATCAATGTTAGTTTGGTTCTGGCTATGATTCAATACAATCATAATACGAGGCTGTTATAGATTATTTGGAAATGATTTTATATTAAATCGAATTTGAAAATCCAAATATGAACATTTTAACTATTTTTCGGAGGGTAATGTTGTGTTGGATGGCAACTTCCTATTGAAAATCTCGCTAACAAACACAATTCGCCAAATATTCTTTCAATGAGCATTTCATATAAAATGATGCATCTCTCCATCTACCTGGATACTTACGATATGATTGTGTTTTAGGTCCTTAGCTCAAACAACGATGGAAGAAACCGTATCAGCGTTGTTCCATTATATAATGCGCATTTGCCAATCGCCAATCAAAGTAAATTAATAACCATACTTCAGTATTATACCTGAATGTTCAGTTACATTGTATAATATGCATTCGTAACAAAATGTAAATGTGTACGATGTAGCAGCAACGTCCATATACATGTGAGATTTGAATATTAACGTAATGCCGGAGTTCACTATAATCTCGCAAACTCGACATCTGGTAATCTGGAACCAGGTCTGAGTCACATGGGCCTCCGGAACTATCCCCCTCCCCCTCCCCCACCCCCACACACACACTCCCTCGCCCGACCCCCACCAGATTTAGAGGAAGAAAAGAGTGAGGGGAGGAGGAGGGGTAGAACTTTGAACTCCGCTTTAAAAGAACAGAAAAAAAGCGTTTGTAGTTTTATGAACATACTTGATTTACGTGTGTGCGTATGTATAAGCTTGGCATCATCCCGGCATCATCCCGGATATACATTATCCTATCTGGGTTGTACATGTAGATTGTGCTCTGTTGTCATATAAATGTAATAGGTATATAGTGTTGTACATATAAATAATCCTGAGGCTGTCTTAATTATTGGACGTTAATAAACTATATACCAAATATTAATTTTATGGTTTGGACATGACATGGACAAGTTATTGTGGTTGGTTTATGTTGGTTTGTGTGTGCGTGCGTGTGCGTGTGTGTGTGTGTGTGTGTGTGTGTGTATATGCGCGTGCGTGTGTGTGCATGTGCGTGTGTTTATTTGCGTACGTGCGTGTGTGTATGTTTGTTTTTAAACAACTACTACACACTATAATGTTCAGAACATTACGAATCGTTACAGATTTAAATATCTGACCATTTCGGTCGTGCACGTCATTTAGCTCCTTGGTCTTGTATTTCACCGACATGCACGTGAGTCTTTGTCACGTGTTCTCGAACTGACCAGCTGAATTTTGTCCCAGCATGCACTTGGTCTCGCCAAAGGCGACCGCAGTGTGCGTGTTCAAACATATAACTCCGACATGACTCACGGGCGATTGATATGAAGTCTAAATGATGCAGAAAACCGTGTCCAGTGTTGGTCGATTGTATGAAAATAGCGTTGACTAGCACGGTCAGATATTTGTGTAGTTGGTATAAATAGCAAACACATTTCACTAATGGGCGCAGAATGGCTCGTTCCTGTCTGCATTTGAAATGCGATAACATGAAGTAAAAATATTGAATAGGCGGATTTTTAGAAATTCGATAAATCGTTGATTTTTAAGTAAATGGATATCCTGAATCGATTTTAAACTAGAGTTTAGTCCATATACGTAACAATAGTCTCTGTTATATTCATCAGGCTTCGGGGTTATGAAGCATATGTTTCAGTACGATTCAATGCTTAAACACACGTGGAAATTAGTCTACGATTTGGAGTAGCATGAACATAATTATTAATGTATAACGCGGGTATACCTGACCTTCTGGGGCCTTATTCTCGAAACTTCTTAACTTATGAATTTCTTAGTCAGAAAAGGTCTCTATAAAATTGTCATAAGCAGAAAACCAGTTAGGCAAATTCTTAGTACTTACGAACTTATGGCTTAAGAAGTTTCGAGAATACGGCCCCTGTACTATTTAAACCGCCTCCATGTTGTAGGCAACCGCTGATGCCCAAGTAGGGCGAGGGTTAACGAAAGAGTTAATGTTTGTATTACGACATCGTACAATTGGCCGAGATACTCTATACCGTCGGCTTAATGTCTATAGTGCTAAATTAACCCACTGGAATATCATACTTCAATTTGAACATGAACATGTTACATGCCCGACTCAGATACATGTAGTATATGACTCCGTCGACCCCGCTCCGAGGTTACAAAACATGATTTTGTTCACAAAACTCCATATAATATTTGAGTCTGAGCATGAATTCGTTTCGTAATCTCGGGGCTAGTTCTTTCTTTTAGCCCGTTTAATGGCGAACAACAACAAAACCAATTATATTGTAACATATTTTGGTATGACGGGACCGGGCTCGACCCCCCACGACCTTCCCCTCTCCTTGCCGACACACTGGTATACATTAGGCAATTTCTCCATGAATTAACAGTGGTAAACGATAAATAAAATTGGAAATGATTTTTTTTAAATAGTCTGAAATTGCGGAAGACTGATAAATACAGTATTCGTACAATAGTACCTTCGATGCACTGTCTCGCATGCCACGGGTCCACGTTTCTAAAGGCTGTAGGCGCACTTACATGTACTTGTAACAACTGGAAATAGGAAGTGCAAAGTGCGTCATCAGTTACTCAAACGGAATGTGTTGGTACTAGTGCACTTATTGTTATAGTGTAAGTTTTAATCCAATGCGTTAGTATTACTTGCATAGCGTCATTATTTCCAAACATACACGTTTTCGAAATACGGTTGTTTATCCAAAAATATGTAACGATTCTATAGCGATTTGATTGGTATCTACAGTGTTGTGCCTGTGGTATACATGTACTTTAGCATTACGAATAACAACATATTTGGCTCGCTGGCATACGTTTTTACAGCCCTGATAAGGAGGTAATTATTTATCGATACCAGATCATTCTGGAGGAAAGCAATCACTATTAATGGACTGGTATACTATGATGGCTGCCTTGTTTTACTGTACACGAAGATTCTGTTTGATTAGGAGATAGAATTCGCTATAACACTGACTTTGTCCACAGGAATGTTAACGTGCTGGACGTGTCTTCCCTCTTCCTTGTTCCCTGTTGCCTGGGGGCGTAATATAATGCCGTTATAGTGCAACGCTATTATAAGTGGAACATATTTATATATTTCCCTGTCACCTTAAGCTACATGTATGTACATGTGTAATCCTATTATACTTGTGTATACTGTCAAGTAAAGTATTATGCGGATATACATGTAGTGTCCGTGTACATTACATTTTCTTCGTTGACATTATTTCTGAAGTAAACATTATACTAGTACTAGTTATCAGGGATACACACCGATATACATGTATACTTTTATAATAACATCACAATATTGGGTCAATTTAATGTTCACTACAAATGGGCTACATGACGTAACATGTATATTGTTTAAGTAAAACTGGTCGGGGAAAATAATGAGCCATTATTTAATGATGATATGGAAAATAATGTGATGAGTTTGATATACATGTGTACAACATACTGTCTGTTTGTGTGTGTGTGTGTGTGTGTGTGTGTGTGTGTGTGTGTGTGTGTGTGTGTGTGTGTGTGTGTGTGTGT
>JAULBO010116655.1:0-10732 GCA_032355325.1 Clypeosectus delectus | reverse complement strand
CAGTGAACTGGTGATGATAACGTGTATACTATAGTAAAAGGAATTGCTAACACAGAGATAAGGATGTGTCAGTGAACTGGTGATGATGAAGATTATAATATAGTAAAAGGAATTGCTAACACAGAGATAAGGACATGATTGTCAGTGAACTGGTGATGATGAAGATTATAATATAGTAAAATGAATTGCTAACACAGAGATAAGGACATGCCAGTGAACTGGTGATGATAACGTGTATACTATAGTAAAAGGAATTGCTAACACAGAGATAAGGATGTGTCAGTGAACTGGTGATGATGAAGATTATAATATAGTAAAAGGAATTGCTAACACAGAGATAAGGACATGATTGTCAGTGAACTGGTGATGATGAAGATTATAATATAGTAAAATGAATTGCTAACACAGAGATAAGGACATGCCAGTGAACTGGTGATGATAACGTGTATACTATAGTAAAAGGAATTGCTAACACAGAGATAAGGATATGTCAGTGAACTGGTAGTGATGATGAAGATTATACTATAGTAAAAGGAATTGCTAACACAGAGATAAGGACATGTCAATGAACTGGTAGTGATGATGAAGATTATACTATAGTAAAAGGAATTGGTAACACAGAGATAAGGACCTGTCAGTGTCCTGGTGATGATAACGTGTATACAGAGGTAATGTCAGTGAGGTGGTGGTGGTGGTGGTGGTGGTGATGATGTGTATACTGTAGTATTAAGAATTCCTATTGATCTTAATTAGGAAGAAACCGTTCCTGCCCACCACGATCCATTGTCCGTGCCAATAATGTAAAGCTTTACAGCGTGGAGTTGGCACGTTGTAAATATACAGGTTACATTTTGTATTAGTAATAATAATAATAATAGTATTAGTAGTAGTGGGGAAGCGAGGTCTGTGTATAGATGAGTCCGTAATGGCGATTCCTATATATGTACTGTTTAGAAGCTGTAATGGGTGGGTGTGGTCACATGGTAACAGTGATGGACGTCTCGTCCTCGCATTCAGCTGCTGCTCCTCCTGGCCATGGGGCATCTTCGAAGAGCAGACGAACCTTGAAGGGTCTGTGTATGAATGAGGCCGTAGTGGCGATGGCTAGCTAGTGTTTAGAAACTGACCATGGGTGGGTCGGGTCACATGGTAACATTAAAACAGTGATGAACGTATCGTCCTCGCATTCAGCTGCTGCTGCATCTGGCCAGGGGCATCTTCGAGGAGCAGTCGAACCTGGAGAACCTAGTCAAGAAGATCATGGTGGAGGCTCAGGATCTCCTCAAGTGCGAAAGGTGCAGCGTCTATCTCCTGGAAGACACGCTGGAAAATGTAAGTGCTGGACTCACTCAAGTAGTGCATGGATAGTTGGATACCTTCGAAAATAACACACGACGTATGCAGGATCTGCCTTGCGCATTCTTCAGGAAGTGACGTCCAGCAATGTTCCAGTAGAGTCTTGTATCATTCTAACCCACATTACATTATACGTGTTGTGCAGGTCCTGTGGTCTTTGATAAGTTGTGGGATGGAATTATTGGTAATAGTAGTTACTAGATATACCCTGTGATGCATACACTGAATATACATATGAAGAAAAACAATCGCACGCTTCAAGGAATAATGCTTCTCACTATAGCCCTATGTACCACATGTGGATGTTAACATTTCTCTAAAAAAAATAACATTATTGTCAAACCCTAATGTTCATCAACTTATATTCAATAGTCACGTTGCTTTATTGTTTGTGCAATACTAGTATGTGTTAAGCGCGATATTTTCATAGAATGTATCTTGTCATGAGTAGAATATGAAATGTAAAATGTTCCTTTAATTTAGTCCGAGTCGTATTAAGTGAAACAGTAATATATTGTGTAATTGTTGCAAGTAAAGATTGTTTGGATTGTCCACGTTCTCTCATCGTTGCAAGTGTGCAGCAACCGCAATGCAAAAGTAGTGCAGGCATGATACTTAGATGAGCACACCTCCTGTATCACGGCATGCACATAGACAGGAAACTTCTTTTCAATGTCAAATGAATCGTTTCAAGTTTCAAGAGTTTTTGCATGTTCACATCAAGGTTTTTAAATTTATATTTTTTTGTAGGATATCCACAAGTTTACGAAACGCTTCGTTGATCGCCTTGGGCAATGCTCCAATAAAAACCTAGTCCTGGCAATGCAGGTATACTAGGAGCGAGAACATCAATACACAAGTCCCTAATATTGTCTAGTTTTGGTGGAGTTTACTCACATTTTTTGTTCTAACCCAAACGTATGGCGCTTTAGGGTGGTTTAACCTCCTATAGTCAGATGGAGACACGCAGCGCCGTGGTGTTTGTGTCTGGCTCAGTAAACAGTCGTGATTATTATTATAGAGTACAAATGTTTTCCGTTGTTCGTTTGTACAGAATATCGTGGTGTGTGCGTTACGTGTGTACCATCACTGTTTTACATTCAATCATAATTATATCCGTTCTAAAGGTGGTTACGTTACGTTAACAAGCCTGCATTTCACAGATGACCATTCGGATATAAAAAAAAAAGTTCAACTTTCAAAGAATCGAACACCTCCAATTTCAGTAAACCATGCCATAATTATGTACATGTAAGATAAAAAGTTACAATTTTATTTATTTAGTTACATGTAGTTACTAGTAGTTGAGGTTTTTTTAATCCAATTTGGCATCTGTTATTTTCTGGAATGTTACCGTTAGGGTCACCTATGGTAACAGCGTATGGTAACTACATTCGGAGTTGGGGTTGGTAACATTTTCATGAACTTAATGGTGAGAGTTCCTGTACTTACTCAGATATTAACATACATGTTGAACATGATTGTTTAAATATTCTCCTTTTTCTCTCTAGGGCATTACCCTATTAAATCCTCTACCGGGAGCTGGTTCGATGGTACAGTGTTCAAAATACACTTCGAATTTACTAATGCTTGTTAACACCACTATCGCTGTAGATGAGAGCGGTTATTAATTATTTCGAATTAGTGGTACATGTGGAGTGGGCATCTATGCGTAGACATTTAACTGTCCTGTTCCTATACAAGGATATGCTGTGAAGCTATCCCGAGTTCTATGTCATAACATGGGTGGTAGATTCTTTCTTATACTAACCTGCCTATTTGAATTATTTTTTTCTCTCTCACATAACCACTTGCACTTCGGCTGTTAGATGCATGTTCTGAATTTGGACTTAATTAATGTTCGACTGTACATTTGCACACCAGACACATTGCATATTGTGTCTCGAAGTGTATGCACTAGGAAAATCGTTTTCCTTTTATTAGTTTGTTGGCACTCATGAAATGTTTCCAGAGTTTCAATCGAAAAAAAACTATTTTAGTTAAAAACTGTAGCGATGAAAAACAGAATTTAAATGATTGTTTTTATAAGATTATAATTGACTAAATATTTGTGTAAGAAATACCGCTATTGACTGAGTTTTGCTCATGTTTTTATTGGCAAGAGAAAGCAATATTCGATTTAGTCCAGATTCCTGCATGCATATTATGTGAAATGTGGACTGTGAAAATAAATATTATTAATTATGGATAATATTCTTCCACATGGTCCGAAATAATATGACATGTGGCTTCTGACTAGTAGTCCCAGCTTAAAGACCACGGACAATTGATTTTGATTTGTATTATTGTAGAAGTAGTTTGCTTGTGTCAATATACTCATTTACACACTACTATGCCTCTTAAAAAAAGGACATTCCCAGTGAAATCACACCAGGACTGGCCCACTGTGAAAACGTTACAATTCTAAAACGTCACAATACACAACACAGCGCCCCTCTAAGAACAAACAATGACGAAGCCTATCTCGTGGTTATGCCTGGTCACAAGTTTTATCGATAGACCAGTTTTCGTCCACAGGCTGTCACATACAGTACTTTAAGAGATCACTGTGACAAACTGGGAGTCGCCCTTGAGGAAATTTAATCGCGGATATTGTTTAACAACATAAACTGCTAACATTAGAAGGGCATTAAAATTAGACTGGTAATTATAATGTCCGTGGACTTTAAATCAGACCGTCATGGCCGTACGAATCATACGCTCGGATTATAAATACGTCCAGACTACTGGACAGATGTATTAGTGATACACTGGCATGGCAATTTACGTTGTAACATTGGTAGGATGTTTTCCTATCCTTGGGAATTTACACCAAAATTTTACAACTATTCCACATTCGCCTTTCTCTCCAACCAATTGCAGCATGCAAACTCTCGGTTATGCTTTTATTTTATCAATTTAATTGAAATGCCTATTCATATTATGTTTAATTATTTCTTTCTCGGCTATGCCTTGCTTAATATGCACGTTATTTTTAAACACATGTTTTATTTGAAACGATGGTTTAAGTTCTTAACGATCATTTAACCATGTTATGAATTATGTAGTATGTATTTCTACTGAAATATATTTTAGTAATTGAACTATATTATAATCGTGCAGGAAGCAGAAAGATTAATATAAAGTCAACATCATGCTTTAGCTAGTGTAAAATAATTGTGGTTGACATTAATTCACAACAAAAGGCCACCCCTGACCATGTACATGATTGTATGAAGATTGTTTTTATAGGGCCAACGTAGAATGTAAGCAAACGTACCTCACTCTATGTACAATGATGAGCACGTTAATACTAGTATTCATCGGTGTTG
Organism: Clypeosectus delectus; assembly: GCA_032355325.1. NCBI lineage: Eukaryota > Metazoa > Mollusca > Gastropoda > Lepetellida > Lepetodrilidae > Clypeosectus > Clypeosectus delectus. The sequence continues at coordinate 6,044 of JAULBO010116655.1, read as the reverse complement.
TGTCACTAAACCCAATTGCATGACCTCGACCTTTCACTCTAGGATCCCAGCAATATCAGCACTAATATGAGCACTTCCGGTGAGCACAAAGAAGCAAGGACCATTCAGGTAAAAGAACATAGATTACTGTTAATAGGTGTTCTTTAAAATGTTGTTACCTGTTGATCACAATATCCGGGATGTCATTGTGTTATTGTGCGTTTGTTTTAAAATGCCTCGATCCACGTTTTAGGTACATGTACATGTAAAATGTACAGGTATATGAAACCTTCAATATGTTTATTATTATTATTATTAGTTTGTCCTAACCACGGTATAGACGTATACAAAATTTATGTATTTGTTTGGTTCTACACGTGTATAATGCTTTATTGTTTGTTTTCCTCCAGTTTTTTCCCCAAAATGTTATTGTATCACCCGTACCCTCCCACCTCCCCCACCCCCAACCCCCAACCCCAACCCCTCTGTGATTGTAGGTTTGATTAACGCACCATACTAAGAAAGCTATGCTATATACTAGTAACTGGTAAAAGGTCAGTCAACCAGAACACAACACACAAACTGGGTTTTTCTGATGTTCTAAGGGGGATAACTCAAAGAACCAAATGCGTTTTCCTTTGATATCCACTAATTCCATATCTTGTGTTTCCGAAAATGTCTCTACCGAAATTGTGATTACTCAAAGTAATAGTTGATGGTCATTATATTACGTCAAACCGCCATTGTAGTGTTCGTAGTGGTAAAGCCTTCCGTCCAGAGAACGGACATGTATGGTCGTGGGTTCTATCCGAGGTCGCATCAAACCAAACGACATTAAAATATGATACTTACCTGTATGCCCCTGCATTAATAGGGTGTAAGTGCAAGGACTGGTCGCCTCGGAGGAGCCAGGATAATGTCCGAGTCGGGTATTCATGTTTCCAACTGCGGTATTACATTCCAGTGAGCTAAGACTATAGAACTGGTGACAATCTAGTAATGCTAGACAACCAGACAGACACGCAATGTTCTAAGGGGGATAAGTCAAATAGTTGAACCTGGTCAGAATAACGTTTCACGATGTTCCAAAGACAGGATAATTAGAGCTACGTAGCTTGTATTCATATAACATATGAAAATAATGCAAACAAGTTGGATATGCGGGAAATGTTGCTGGTTGCCCAATATGCGTGTGTGTGTAGACACATCCGAATTGTGTACATATGTACTATTTGTAATCAATCATAGTCCTCCTAGGATTGTTCTAACAATGTTGAAGGAAACTTAGAGTAACCAGTGTTCAAAGAAATGTATAATATATAGATCAGCTGTTTTTATGAAGTAATTATATTACCAGTCTGCCGATATCAGCCACGCTGGAAGGCGACTGTAAAAACCTCACAATTAAAAAAAAAGTAATTATATTCGTTGTAATTATAATTGTAAACACTGCACATCTCTTTACAGGATGTCACATTTTCTATGGCTTTTTATCTAAACGCCAAAGACAGGGAAAATGTGTTTGAACCAAGGTAGGTAACCTGACAATATTCTATCCGTGTTCTTTTACCTGTTCAATTCTCATAAGCAAGCTAAAGTCATGGTATCAATACTATTATATTAGTGTAACCTATCATGTATCGTAATTATAGTATTTATTTCTACTTATTGTATGATAATTGTGTGTATATTTGTAAACTATTAACTATGAATGTAAAAAATGTTATGTCTGCCATTGTTTTAGTAAGGCTGAGCTTTCGACTTCAAAAACAGCTGAGATTGCAAAATACGTCGTCATAAAGGGAACGGTATGCTATTTGTGTTGCACATTCCGATACAATACCGATGCACACACACACACACACACACACACACACATATGCATGCACTGTGCATACATACTGGAAATCATAATATTACTGCGACTATGATTTAATGCGACACACAGAATTTAGACACGAACGCGACACAAATTGAATGCTACCTACATGTATCATGATTTCATTCATATTGCTTAAACATCCACTCACTAAACGTCCATCAATAAAATGCGACAGTATGTACATGGATCCAAATTCTTAAAATCAAATTCGAAACTTACTGTCCCTTTATACTAATTTTCGGATCTGATTTTAACGAAATTGAGAATACATCCAGACGTTTATTGCATGGAACTAAGCCGTGATATGAGCACGTTCTTGAAAGCGGCTTTAAACCGGAATTAACAACAAGCATGGAACTACATGATTGTACTATTATACTAGTTTACGTTGAATAGGTCGATAATCATGGTAAATAGTCATCACACTTACATATACTTGTCATGTAGTCATCTGGATATGTATATATGTACGTTATTTTCAATGCCATGTCACATTGTTCATACATACTTTTGTATAGTACCTTATACACACATGTTCCACCCATTGTAACCTACACCCAATTGTTCACAGTCTGTGAGTATACCTGACTTGGTGCAAGACGGACGCTTTGGGAAGGAACCGGTGGGTATTTTTTAGTGGTATAATCCTCATGGAGTCTTTATATATATATATATACATGTAATGTTGTATATTTTAATGCACTATGTATATTTAAAATATCCGTTTAATTATAGTAAACACATAATCAATTAGCTAGTACTACAGTACATGTACAAGTCATTAATAAATAACGTATAGCGAAACATACATAAAAAGAAAGCATCCCTGTACATTTCACTCGTGCAATGCTGTACTTTGTCCGTGCAATGCTGTACTTTGTCCGTTTCGTTATAGTAACCAATATTATGAGTAAACGAGTATTATGTCATATAAATTAATGTAATACTACATGTATATCGAGACATTCATAAAACTGCAAGTATAAGTATCTATGAGTCATCATGCAATATCATGCGATAAAGTACACGCGAGAACATATGCACTCTGATATAGAACATACATGTAGTTTACGATGAATGTAAGATAATAAAACTGGTTTATCGAGTTTTTATGTGACCCCCACTTGAATTGGCTCCAGTGTATTGACGTGGATGGCTTCCATACGAGGAGTGTTCTCTGCATGCCCGTATTCAACAGTGACAAGAAGATCATCGGCGTCACACAGCTCATGAACAAACTGAATGGTCTGCCCTTTGACGAAAATGACGAACACATCATCGAGGTATGACGCTCGAGACGCCTAACAGTGTTGTTAATTGTTAGACCTAAGATAGAAACTGTAGTTGTCCGATCAATAAAATCTTATAAATTAATTAATGTTCATGGAAACAATAGACAATTTGATACAAATATGTTTTGGTGTAAAACATTAAAAGTTCGGAAGGCGTATATACTTCCAGTGGCGTAATGTTCTTAGTTCTTACTAACTAGTATGGAGCCAAACAAGCAAGATAAGTGCTTACAAATTAAAATAAGTACTACTAGTATTAAAAGATAGTCTTCTTCTCGCTTTGCGCAACGGGCTACCGGTTTGTGTTTACACATTTTTGGTGGGCAGCTATGTCATTGACGTTTTCCCCTGTGAATGTTCTGTCTTTTTCCTGTCCAATTAATTGACTACTGCTTGTCTTCCTTTTTAGGCCTTTTCTATATTCACTGGTCTGGGCATCCACAATTGTCAGATGTACGAGAACGCGTGTCGCCTGATGGCCAAGCAAACCGTGGCACTGGAAGTGTTGTCTTTCCATGCCACTGCCCAGAAGGAGGAAGCAGACAAACTAGTGGTGAGTATCATTGGAACAAACACTCGCCTGCCTGGCATAGTAGTTAGAGCGTCGGCCCGGTGTAGAAGATCGCGGTTCGATCCCTGGTCGCGTTAAAATATGGTACTTCTTGTCCTCCTGATTAGCGCTCGCCTTTCAAATGGGTAAAAGAAAGGACTGGTTGGCTCGTGTTTCTAAGTGGTGTATCCCAGATCAAATACTACGGCACGATATACCATAGGCCGATATACTTCAATAATGGATATGACGACAGAGCTTCTCGGCTTAGATATACCAGTGATCTACTATAGAACTATACAGACAGGTGAAATACTCGGACTAGCACAAGCAGACATATACATGTACACATAAACACATAAACACACACACACACACACACACACATACACACACACACACACACACATGCATGCACTACACACAAGCCGCGATATGAGCAAGTTCTTGAAGGCAGCTTTACACTCCAAATCTACCTACCAACCCTACATCAAACAAACAACCCTGCAAGTAAAACGCCCACACACATACTACAACATGTATTTTATGTTCCTACAGCAATGCGCATTGCCAAGTGCCGAAGACTTCCGACTGTACACGTTTGACTTCGATGACATGGGACTGAGTGACGATGACACATTGAAGGCGGTTATCAGAATGTTCACTGATGCCAATGTAATTAACACCTTCAAAGTGCCGTATGATGTGAGTACAACAGACCATATCAAGCCAGATATTCTTCCCATCCAGCTCCTTCATCTGATGTGTCTTCTGTATGTGTCTCGTTTCCTCTTGTGGACGGTATTTAATCACATTACTGGTCGTGTGTTTTTATTGTTTATAAGGAAATACAATCAAATTAATTGTTAAATATCACATACATATTAAAGTGTACTTTAATAACTACTAGTTTACCTTATTGTACCATTATTTGTCTAAATAAAATTTGTTTTGGCCTCGCATGTTTGAAATGATACCAAAATTCATCCTGATCTAATCCTGTTCATATCTGTGTCTGTCTATCTCTCTGTCGTCTCTCTCTCGCTCTTTCTCTCGCTCTCTCTCTCTATATATCTCTCTCAGACACACACACACAGATTCTCTATTTCTCCATATCTCTCTCAACATATATAACGTCAATCAACATGCATTTCGAGAGTGATCAACATGCATTTCGAGACTGAACGACTTACTACATGTATGAACGTACTTGAACGAAAATACATTACCTTCCCATTCTTCAAGGTCATATGCAGGTGGGCATGCAGCGTCAAGAAGAACTACCGGCCAGTCACGTATCACAACTGGAGACACGCCTTCAATGTCTGCCAGACAATGTTCACCATGCTGTTTGTAAGTAGCGTGTCTCCAATAATTCTCAAAGTATCTTTAAATAATGCAATTATTTCTTTGGGTTACTTTTTATTTCCATATTGGTTTATGAATATTGAAAATGCCATCAATGTTATCAGTGGGAACGGGAAGCGGGGGACTATAAATCTATTTATTTTAATTTCTGATTAAAATGTATTTTATTTTATTGTATTGTATTGTTTGTGTTGATTTATGCTGTTGTGTGTGTGGGGGGGTGGGGGGGGGGGGTCGGTGGTGGTCGTGGGGCGGGGGTATGGTGTGTGTGTGCTGCTTATTGCACGTTATACATGCGACGTTGTCTATATATGTATCAGTATTGCATCACTGACAACATAGAGAAAAGGTTACCATCGGGTAGAAAATAAGTACCTACACTGTACACTAATGACCGTATCTCCTAACAGCAGCTGTATCGTGAATTCTTTGAATTGTTTAGCGAAAACTGTACATGCCCATAGGAATCACATTAATCGTAAATCGGCTTTATGAAGTGACGTATGCGTCGATGTTAATGAAGACGAAGATACTGTTCAAATGTTTCAGACTGGGGAATTGAGACCTCTGTTTGGAGAATTGGAGATATTTGCTCTAATGGTCGCATGTTTGTGTCACGACTTGGACCATCGGGGAACGAACAATGCCTTTCAAGTCAAGTAAGTACCTGTACACAGGGCTCAATTACCAATATACTATGTTAGTACTGGTTCGTCAGCAACATATTTACGTGATACCAAGTTAACTGCAATGCTGCGTGTACATGTATGTGCTACGGGTGTCGACGTTTTCAACTTTACGTATGTACTAGTATGTTACAGGTAATCTGTATTATCAGATAATCTGTATAATACCTGATTTTTGTGCCCCGTGGGGACCCGGGTTAGAATAGGTCCACCACACCCCCTTGTGTGTCGTAAAAGCCGACAAAATGGGGGGCTGGTCGGCTCGGAGTCAGTTTAATGTGTCTGAG
>JAULBO010116544.1:0-10491 GCA_032355325.1 Clypeosectus delectus | reverse complement strand
ATCAAAACTATATTAAAATCGACGTTTCGTCGGCAAAATGCCGACATCCTCGGGATAATTTATTTTAACAAAAAATATATATATATATATATATAAATAAATAAATAAATATATAAATGTACTTCATTCAATTAAATTATATACTAGTATAATTATATGGTATTTTCAGAATGGAATACGTTTAGCAAGACTGAACTAAACTGAACCTTCAGTTGTTATACAATACTACATATTCAGTGAGTAGTGATGACGCAAATGATATTATTCTGTGTCCTCACTTATACGCTTAACTGTGAAGAACATGCATGTTCTCATGTCGTCTCTCACCGTTGTTATACACTCATACATATTCAGTCAGTTATTCTGTGTCCTCACTTATACGCTTAACTGTGAAGAACATGCATGTTCTCATGTCGTCTCTCACCGTTGACAAAAACATCCCTCTCATGAATGGACAATTTACTGTTGAGTTAAACGTCAAATGGCAATACGCCTTTCTTCTAACGTAGAGTGTGTGTTTTTTCTGTTTCTAGTATGATAAACCGCGGTACCGATATGAAAAGTCCCAGAAGTTAACGAATACTAGTATTCTCACTGGCACATGTCGATAATAAACGTTTACTATGTCTCGTCCAACAGACATACATGTTGCATTTAGTTGATCGACCATCTTTTATCTTCCTCCGCTGGGTCTGTAGTTTGGAACCGCGGTGTGGAACAGGCCGGCTAAGATAACTTGAGACAGTATCCGTGTTATGACTTAACAAACACGCGCGGCGTTCGGCAACGAGGCTAAAAAACACTCCGCCTCTGCCAGACCGGCTGAACGTCTTGTGGATGTTTAGCCACTTTCAAGACTATCACATTACAAATGTTGTAATTGAATGACTATAGAACTGCCGATATCGAGCTCAACTCGCAACCGAGCTGTTTTCTCCCGTAACGTAAGAACTTTTCACACATGCATTTGTCTCCCTTTCACTGACAATTAGCTAGGGCATTGAAGTAAGAGGTGTATGTGTTAATACGTTGGCGTAGTTATGTATTTATACTATTACGAGATACACGAGATAGATTATGATAATGTGTTATTTTTACGAAACGTTAAATCGGAATTATTGATATGATGCAAGCCATAATTATTTCCTAATGCATCATTACGTTGACCAGAATTTTTAATTAGTTGACTTCCGGTTTTTGCAATTCCTGCCCGATATTTTACTTGCTTTAATTGAGTCGTGTTATGGACGTGCCGTAGGGATATTACAAATATCAACACGTGCTTACCTTAGAACATGGCTTCCCGCACGGCAAGGGGACATTAGTTAACAGCTAGAAACAGTTCTGCGTTTTCATGAAACCTGATAGATATGTAGATGCCGAGCTGAGAAGATATTGTAGAAAGTGAACGCTGTATTTGAAGATACTTATTTTCCTAGATGCAAATTTAAGCGATGTATAGTAACGTTCTTAGGTTATGTATTATATTTATAAACAGTTAAGCATATATATACGATGATGCTCACAATATTATATGAATATTTATTTATGGCACGGTTGATTGCGGTATTAGGAATTGTTAGGCATCTTGTAAACCATTTAAATATGACATATTTCACAGTTGAATAACCAAGTGACTTCTTAGTGTCTGTGTAGTTTTCTAGTACGTGGTCTTATCAATCTAAATACAAACAGTTGTTGAAACAGAGACTCATGTACTCACACGAATCTAATTCCATCTAACAGGAACAGCTTAATCTGTAGGCTATTAACTATATCCACAGAGATTATCATTTCAATCTATCAAAATCTGCCATAACTTTGACAAACCCTCAAAGGGCCCAACCGCGGCTGTCGACATTGTGTCTAGGGTAGGGATTAAACATTTCCACGGATATGACAACTGACGGAAACTCCTGGGTAGTGGATTACTTTGCAACAGCAGACCATTTGAATGCATGTGGGTTGAGAGAGAGAGAGAGCGATAGAGAGAGAGACAGACAGACATAGAGAGAGAGAGACAGACATAGAGAGATAGAGAGGGAGAGAGGAGAGAGAGAGGAGACAGAGAGAGAGAAGAGAGAGAGACAGAGAGAGGGGGAGATATATACAGAGCGAGATGAGAGGAGAGAGACATAGAGAGAAAGAGAGAGGCAGTGAAATATAGAGATTTATTATATACTTAACAGTCAAAGACTGAGATTTATTACTCTGAGAAACGTGATATAGTCACAGCAGTGGTGAGAACATGTTCTCGTCACTGCAGTGATGAGAACACCTACTTGAACTGCCAGTTCATGACGTAATACTCGTCAGGTAGGCACAATGTATATGCGTCCATTCGAAGTTTTGCGATAATTAACGAATATAGAAGTACATACTAAATATGATATTCCATGTGTCTAGTGAAATAGCACGTATCTCTCATCGAGTGATGTGGGAAAACCGAAATTTTCACGAGTGGCGAAGCCATACCACTCGATGAGAGATACATGCTATTTCACTCCACATGAAATATCCTCTACAGTATATACAGAGAGAGAGAGAGAGAAAGATAAATATATTGAGAGAGAGAGATTGGGAGAGAAGGAAGTGAAGGACAACACGTGCATAAATATAAATATAGATTTAATGCAATGTCCGTTCTAATACTTGATAACGTAATCGAGTAACCAACTATTAGTATTTGATTGTCTATACATTACTGGTTTCAAAAAAACTAGATTATACAGATGCCGATATACTGTATACGTTTTGGAAGTGAAGCTCCTCGTGTAATGACGGATGCCTCCGTATAATAGTTATGGCTCAGCTTTCATTCATAATACTACAAGTATCATCACAGCGTAATACATACACGTATATTCATCCACTTGCATTATACACTTTACATGAACAGTAAGTACTAACGGAAGAAGGGAAACATACGCTCATCAGTTCTTAAGTCGCCTGACAGTGCCCCGGGTACGGTGGTGACTCCCTTATAGTCGATTACAGAGGTATCGACTTAAACGCCTAAGTTCCTATACGATTAAACTGTCCCACCTCCTATCTCCGGGGGGCGACCTGCCCCGCCCACAAATAATAGGATACAATCTAAGCTTACCGAAAAGACACACACACCCTTGAAGTCCGGTGAATTATCGGTGTGAATGTCAAGTGGACGGTTTGTCAGCGGGCTGGGAGTGACAGTCTTCACGAATTGGGTGGCTGGGGTTTGAATGTATAGTATGTTTGTTATTATCTCGGACGTCACTGGCGTTGTTTATGATTCATAATTTGCACAATTATATTTTTAATTAAAAAAAAATACAATTTAAACAAATGGTGTACTATAGGTGTAACTCTTGTTCATGTGCTGCGTTATAAGTGCCAGTACCTTATATGCACTTAGCTTTGCTTGAGTGCATTTCGAATTCAGATACTGCTGTTCTGAATTGTTTTGCTTTTCTTTCAACAGTTTATAGTTGCTTTGTATATGTGTTGGAAGTTGCACATTGATATCAAGTTGTAGGCCTTCTATATATCATATAGCATCTCATCTGTGAGAATACGATATGTTTCAATACGGAAAGTATCATTACATTCCGAAATGAAAATATTAATGCACGTGCATGTACAGCATGCGTTCACGGACATCTTGCTATTGATCCTGCTGAGAATGCTGGATTCTAAATTACTGAGTAAGCCAAAGTTCGTTGTTGACGATGCTATCTCATAGATTCGTTATTAAAATACTTAATTTAATCTGGCACGTCTACCCTACACGACTTCATATTCCCGTCGGCCATAGCTGGAGTCTTCGTAAAAAGTAATAGCGCTGCCTGTTCAAAGCAGACCCCGAAATATTTGCTGTGACCCCAAACGTTGTCTTCCACTAGCGGGCTACTGTCCGGCTGTTACCAAAAAGAACACGTGTTTAGAACCCCGTAAGTAGCTACTTGAAGACCGCCAATAAATCACAGTTTGCAGCCACAATACACCGGACGAGACCTTACCGGAGTCGAAATCTGATCGAATAAAAACGAACAAAGAATGTCATGAATAACGAAGATGGATATCATAGTTAAGGATGGTGGAAAGTTATGAGTAACATACCGAAATTATCGTATATTAATATGCTTGTATGGATGTTGTTATTTGTACCTTGTTTTAGTTTTACTTGTTTTACTTTTGTGTCTGTATCATGCTTTATTGAACGGCTGCTATTCAGATGTTCAACATGCACCTTATTGCATAAGCATGTGATGATTTTGTAAACATATGGGTCACACATCTAATCAATTGAGAACATGCTGCAGTTAGTAGATATAGGGATAGTAATCTCGTGTGTATTGTCAGAAATAATATAAATTAATGGAATAACAAATACAGCACTTCCTACAACGATATTTATTTCAATTTCAATCATAACGAGTCTGTTATAGTCTCTTAATCGTCCATAGTTTATAGCTTGTATATTATTTTGCCATAAACTGTCAATTACACGAACGTTTATGTCGTTTAAAGTGTGCATAATACCTTGTGTTTAAGGCAATCTCTATATACTCGCGTAGGTATGAACAGGCAGATTTATAGCTCATGTAGTATGTATGATTTACTGGGTATTATTGTGGGCGGAATATAATTTATATATGTCCTTAGATTATTACGTTTGGGATCCAGGTTCGAATCCCGAAATTAGGTCATGTTTATTTATAGTTGTAATCCACGACAGAAACGATTGTCCACGCATGTATGGTAAGTTAGTGTGCATATGCTGCATGGACACACCATATTGTGGTAATACATTTGTATGATGCACACATCTAAACACACACTGTATTCCTCATTCGTTTTTGTGTGTGCAAAATCAAACAACGGCAAGTGAGTAAGGAGAACGAACACACCCAAATACATAGTATGTATGTTGTGAACTATCCCATACAAATATTTTAATTACAAACAATATATAATCAGAAACAATATGTTTTATTGTTATGAATTAAATACAAAGACTAGTTACTCATACGTATTAACAACTAGTGAACTATAATTATAAACACATTAATTTATCAGAAGAGATCCGACAATATGTAGTTGTCGCTCTGTTGTCCGAAAACCCACCCTGATATGGTATTGACTGACTTTGGGTGAAACTCCAACATGATTACCTTATTGCTTTTTAAATATTACACATCTAAATGAAAGGCGTTACCATGGTTGGCTATTTAACACACATTTATGAACATACAATAGCATACTTAATTGTCATAATTTACTGCGAACCACTGCTCGTATAATATGTCGTTATGAAATGTCTCAATGGTGGTTTCACATATCTACTAACATATATTAAATTATTAGTTAACTTTCCTAATTCATTTAACTTGGTGGACTGGGTTATTATCTTCATATACTAGTATCCGATCCGAGAATCGTAACACATGTCAGACAAATCGCACCATTTGTAAGCAATATGAACACATCCACCATATCTTCAAACATCATACAATGTTCAGTGCCTACACGAGTCGCTGCGTAGCTATGAGTTTCGCTGTAGGTGTCAATACAATTGCATATAAACACACGTTCTTTGTATACATATTCAACTCCCTGAATTCATCCATCCCCTTTTTTTTCTCGCCATCAAATCCACTGCAGTTAGCACGTTCCCCGCTAGGACGATGGCGCTCTTTCAGACCCTACTATTTCACACATCGCACACACACAGCTACACAGGGACAATATCGGCACTTGGGGTCCATTGCAAGTCTCGTGGGTCGGAGTACCTGTTAATTTCATTGTACAGTAAGTCCACATCAAAGCAGCCAGTCAGTCACTTGGAATCGTTAGGAAGAGCCATGTGCTCCTACGCTTTGAGGAATTATTCTACGATACATTAAATTGCAGTCATGCGTTTACGAAAATTGACGGAACAATTTGGCACACTGCTGATGGGTTGTGTGTTAAAAAAAAATAGAAAGAAAAAGGTCTGCATATCTCGGTAACGGCAATCAAGGTTGAACGAGTTCTGGGACGAACAATTGAATCACAAACATAAGAGATAAACCGTTCACTTAGCCTCGTAAGATTCATGATAACCATAAACAAAATTACTTAAGTATAACAGAATCGCAAGTAAATGACCCAACTTGTAATTGCTTGAATTGTAACCATGACACACACACACACACACACACATACAAGCACACACAAACCAACAGACACACATACACACATACACAATACACACCACCTAAACACAAATACACACACACACGCTCCATACAGACACACCCACACACACCTCATACACATACTAGTATACTAGTTCACACACACACACACACACGCAAACACACACAAACACTCATCCTATACACACACACACACACACACACACACACATATATTATGTCCTACCATATAATTATATGAAAGTCGATGGATTTCATTCTCGCAGAGTGACCTACTCTTCTGTAGCACGTGGACAGAGGGAACACGCTGCTCTCATAAATATTCCAACCTTTAGCTTTTTTACGGGTTCTGAGATTTGGTACCAAATCAGTACCAAGAAAAATTTACAAATCCCATCAAATTGTAGCTTATTTACTCGACTTTAGACGGCGTAAATCCACCACTAATCGTCCCTATAACTCACTCTTGCCGACCATACACTGATCCTAATGTTTTGGGTTCTGAAAACTATCGATTTTCCTGCTCCCAGAGCAACATCAAAGAGCTCCGCGCGACACGGGATGATTTCTGGTTATAAGAATACCCTGCTATCGCGCGTCTAATTCTATAAGTTTCACGCCAATCAACTACAGGCCTTAATTGTCTTTCCTATCATTGGCCCGGGTTTGGCAGACATGGTTTAGACGGTGGTATTCCCAAGCAACGCTGCCTCAGAAACAACCTCTGAAAGCGGATGCGCTTCTATATTTAGAATTCTTTGTTGAAATATTGGTGTGCACACACAACTAGTTGTCATTACAATGCGTACATTACAAGGCATGTGATGTATTAAAGTAACTTTATTGTCTAGATATAAATTATGTTGTATTGTATTGTCTGTCCTCCCAAAATTAGTTCTTAATAATGTGCACGGCATTGATAAACTATTGTTGAAATGCATATCACTCAGCTTGGAATAACCTGCCTGTCGGTACTTCGTCTTACATTATCACATCGTTAAATTGTGCTTTACTTCCCGGCCAATTGACTGCATACATTGTGTTTAACATAAGTATGCACACACGCATAACTATAGGCTGTGTCTTAAACCAAAACATTGGTTTATTACCATCCTTACATAGATGTGCAACATACTTCGATTACAGCTAAATATGTATCACGTGACTTTCCTAAAAGTATGGCGTCTTTACCTAATGTAGCTAGCGTGACCTAACGCCATGTAGAAGACCTCAGGTAACCGACTACTCCTTAGCTTTCCAGTTGAACATTCTCACGCGGAACTACGTCCGCGAACAAGCGTGTCAATGATCTGTTAAACGCGCTGCGAGCATGCCTTACGGGTGGATCTGTCGCAGTATAAATACACACATTATCAGACGCGTACGGCATCTTTACTGGTCTGTTTGTAACCTTATAACGATTCAGGTAAATTACGCCCTTTCTTTGATCTCTTCAGCAGTTGAGAGATAGTCTGTCACAGACATCACCGTTTATGTGACACCGGTACAGCTGATATTACAGCCAACAGGATAGGGTAGATTCTAAAGCAGTCACTGCTCAATATGTTCTACAATTTGCCTTTCTATTCCGTCAATTATGTGATGCTCTCAATGTATATTAGCTTTGTACTCTATTCTCTGATCTCAGTACATTCAGCATTTTGTTGTACGTGTACTGAAAGAACACACTATCGGATCCGATGCATATATAACAGCCTATGCATTCCTCGGGAAGAACAAACGTATTTAGCGCCGAATAAACTAAATATCACGATACGAAATATAAGTTGCATAGTTTGGATTTATTCCCAACTTCGCTGGGATAATATGTCACCCATACGTGACGAGTGATCTACACTGAAACACGCATTGCTTTAATATGTTATCACGCCTACCCAAAACATACTGGCATATTTGTTAGCATTCCCGGTAACCCAATACACGAGCATGGTGATATTAATAGAAAACATATATTCTCGTGTTTCAATGTATAAATGTAGATCATCAGAGATGAAATGGACAAGGTGTCAGATGTGTGGTGCTCGGGATATTATATTTTATCTCGTATCTCCTTTTCTGCCAACATTTGTCAGCAATCGTAAGCGTGATGTAGACGCAATCGCCTAATACCCATTACGGACATCGTTATTTTAGATTTAAACATTAGTAAATAAACTTCATGTTTTCGCAAACCATAAGCAATTTGCACATTAGCCTGTGTGTGGCCTGAGAGGGATAGGGGGCCTTTGAAAATGTAAAAATAAATTGAGGAATGTGCTTCCATTATTGGGGGACAACGCTGCATACGGCCCCGTGGCCATACAGCATTTGAAATGGCTTCGTAACAATATATTAATTTAATATACATACATACAATGCTAAATATTGTAATATAAATGTACTAACGAACATAGTAACTTGAGAGCCGTGCTATCAGATCTAGATGAATTAGCTGAACATACGTGTATTATTATTGTGTTCACATTGCAAAGGTAATTTGCTGTATTCCTGCATTCAGAAACCAAATATTTATTTTATATTATTTTAGTCACATCGGATATGCCTAGTATTAAATTGAGGAAATAAAGCATGACGCTTAAATATAAAATGTGACTTAATTAATTATAGGAATTATTATTTTATAACACATTTGACTTGATTTTGTTTTGGGTTTAAACAGTCCAGCTGGTACATAATTGTCATCAGTGCATTGGACAATACTTGTATTTGCATATTTCGTAAATATACGATGAACCAGCTTCGAAAAAAAGGTGTAACTCAATATACACATTACATTACGGAATACTAGTATGTGCATATTAATCCATTGTGTCGATGCGGGTTCGCACTTATTCGGTAGAATTCCACATAAAGTAAAAGCACATTATATTACAATACCAGTACATGCATATATTCGGATATGTTATCACAATATTATGCTGAAGCTTATCCCTATCTCTATCTCTAATACTACCAATCATGCACACAATGCAATACACTTCTCAAACCCCCCGATTCAGGAATTGTACTGTGCATGCTCTCCTATGGAGTATTGCAAATCATGAAATTAATGCGAGCATAATAATAATGCGAACAATTATATGTGCATACAGTCGCATGTATTTGAAGCAAATTTACTGAATGGATGTTGAACCAACATGAATGGAGGCATGATCGGTCGCATTTAATATATGTCGCATTTCTGTCTAACATATACTCGCAGTAATATCATGCTTTACAGTATTCGCCGAATATTATGATATCCAAAGTATGTTCACGGCAGCTATATAGCAAATAAGTTGGCTTCAGCTATGGGTGATCATTCAAATAGATTTAGAGGAGTAAAACACGATTTGAAGGCAATCAAATCGTGCTCTTTAGTGTCTTTGTGTAACGTTTAGCTCCTGCTCGGGGCTACAATGTGTCACTTAGCTCGTTTATGGATTCTGCTCGCACTGATGCCTCGTCGTGTTAGGTAATTTGACAATTTACGTGAAACCGGATCACAAACAACGTCCTTATGCATACTGCAGGGACAACGTACATGGTTAAACAAGCTTTGGATTCAGACGCGTTACCCCAGACGATCTATCAAGCCATTAGATCAGAGTGTACTAGTTCCTATCTGTATCTGTGCCATCGTGCACTATTAGCAAATACGTAATGAGGCGAACGTCGTTGCTTGTTTAATTTACCTCATATCAATCTGTGGAATTGAAACCGTGATAGTTGAATGCCCTTATGAGGTCACTTTTCACTTTCATATCGAGTTTTGTCGGCTGCTGCTGTTGCTGCAGCTTCTCCTCCTCCTCCTACTACGACTACTACTACTACTACTACTACTACTACTACTACTACTACTACCACTACTATTACTACTACCACCACCACCACCACCACCACTACTAATACTACTACTACTACTACTACTACTACTACTACTACTACTACCACCACCACCACCACCACCACTACTAATACTACTACTACTACTACTACTAACACTACTACTTTTACACTCACTACTACTAATAATACTAATATTATTATCGCTACTACTTCTACGCTCACCATTAAACTAGGTGAAACAACTGGTACCCTCGGACCCCATTAGTGTGCTATACATGTTGACATTGGTGTATGGGGTTTACTCCCATTTGTCAGACGTCCCATTTGTCAGACAGCTTATAATCACACATTATACGGTTCAACATAATCCGCTTCCCCTTACCTACGTCTCATTAATGGACCAATCCAAAAACAAAATAATAAGAGTATTCCTTACACGTTTATTATTACATGTACATTGCAT
>JAULBO010116100.1:0-10496 GCA_032355325.1 Clypeosectus delectus | reverse complement strand
AGAATTGCTATTGGCCGTAGAAAATTTGACCGTACGGTGACCGTACGGTGGCCGTAGCAAATGTGACCTAGGCATAATGATGCACTGTACGTACTGTGCGTGGCAATTGGGACAAACAGGCCCCGATTTCTCTAAACAAACGAGTTTGAGATTTTGCTCAGATGAGATTTCTGCCATTGACTCAGTGTTGTAACTTGAGTAAAACCTCAAACTGTGAATAGATTTTCCCCAAGTTACAACAGCACTGTGTCAAAGGGAGAAATCAAAGTTGAGTAAAATCTCAAATTCAAGTTTGCCTGGAGAAATCGGGGCCATTATAACAACTGCATTGCCACGTACAGGACGGACATCGCATATTTGTGTTGTATTCGTGGCTTTAAACGATTAACTGATTTTCGCATACCTCATTTTCAGCATGCGTGTCGGAACTGCCCTTGTTCCCCGCGATTACCTACACGATGTACGACGGCATGCTATTGTGCGATATAGAAGACACGACGGCCATCATTATATCCGACAGTTTGCTGTACAGCGTCCCAGTAGTAATCATCCTGGGCATCAGCATCTGTCTCATGGCATCGAATCCGCGAGCCCACAGGAACCGGACGAGCTACGTCATCGGAAACATCCCGACGACAACGCAGATGCGTCCGCTCACGTCCCACGTCGGCAAGCCAGGCGTTATCTTGGCTTTCGGGATGTTGCTGGAATGGATGGTCAGAATGTCTGCCGTCATCGTCGCCGACGATCGCGTCGCCACGTCGTTGATGATGATGTACATGGTGCTGGTGCAGATGCGATGCGCACTCCTTCCAGCAGTGCTGTTTGTGGTCGTGAATCACCACCACACATCCACCATGGCTCCGGTGGCGGAGAGGGTTTCCCCGGACATTCGTCCCACGTACGAAGAGACCACGATCATCAGGCGGGTATCCATGACCGTGTCCAACTCACGGGCGTCGCTCGATGTGCAAAGAGGCGGTACTGCGCTTGACGTTGCCATTGATCAAGTCCTGAAAGCCGGTAAAGATGCTGAGATGAAAATAAGACATAACCCGGGCGCTGAGTTTCCAGTGAATTCCTCTGTTATTGTTCCTGGTGGTAGTTCTGGACTAAAGATGCCGGGAACTTTGGGGAAAGGGGGAGTTTGTGGAATGGGGTTGCCTGGTAACTCTGACATGGTCATTGGTCAAGGTTGTGGGGGTGGGAACCCTACTACTTTCGTTACAGGAATTGGTCGGTATCCTGGATTTAACTAGCGCTTTAAACAAACAGTGTTGTAACTTGAAGAACATCTCAGCTTGGTTTGAGTTTTTACTCAAGTTTTAACACTGAGTCAATGGGAGCAATCCCAGCTGAGCAAAATATCAAACTCAAGTTTGTTTGGATAAATCGGGGCCTGGTCTCGGGGGACCAGAAACTTGTTATATCCCGAAAACTCATACTTTAACTGTTTTATTATACCGATATACATCAGACAAGTATACACAACCTTGTTAGCAATCTGGCAAATACTAGACAGTCTGCTAGGGCCGTTGGCAAGCTCCGCCCATCTCCCAACTTATTGTTTAATATTTTTGTACCGCAACTTGCCGAGGGAGATAGTCCACCTGCCGAGGGAGATAGTCCCACTGCCGAGGGCATTCGTGTCATTTCGAGTCATAGTACATTATTTATAATTTCTTTAGTTTTCTAAGTTTGTTGAAGTATTACCCCTGGCGAATGTAAACCCCTGGCGAATAGTAAAATAAAAACATTGAGAAATACAGCACTCGACGAAGGATTAACTTACACAATATATTCATTTTCGCAAACTATGTACGTCCCCAATTATTTTACATTAACCCAATTACTGTGCCTCTTTTGTACAACATAGCGTATTCATTATTCAACTGAACCAATCGTTATTAAATACTAGTATTAGTAATACTAATAACAACAAACCAGTTTCTTAACTTAGGTCATTTTCGAGTTCCAACTACTAGTACTTACTTCCCTTTTCATTAGCTTTACTTTTTAACGGTGATTTACAGTAACTACTTTTAAACTACTTAACCAGAGATGGAAATAATTATATCAAAACTATATTATACGGATGCCATAAAACATGGTTCTTTTTGAGGGATGTCACGATGTTCCTTTTTGGCTGATCAGATCACCAACTTTTTAGCGGTATGCGAGTGTCAAGTCGATTAACACACATCAGGGCTGCGTTCAATGACTCAAGCAGCTTGCAAGCGAGCGGCTTACTAAACTGGCCAGTGTCTCAGGAGTCGTATGAACCGTACACGGAACAGGGAACCAGTTTAACTCAGCGGCTTACAAGCGGCTTGAGTCATTGAACGCAGCCCTGGGCTGCGTTCAATCAGACAAAGACTCAACTTAAGTTAGCATGCTAGCCAGGATTGCAACCTGGCTAGCATGCTAACTTAAGTTGAGTCTTTTCACGCTCAATTAACCGGCTGGATTATGCACAAACACGACTCTTTGGGGCATCTCCATTTGCCTCCAGTATGTTGAGGGTTAAAGTACTAAGTATTAATACTAAGATAGATGAAATGGAAAGTTGTAAGTTAGCGTGCTACGGCAATTTAGCATGCTAACCACGTTAGTGAAACAGGCAGCAGGGCCCGGTTGTTTAACCTAATCACATGGTTAGCGATAAAAATCATTACTTAAATTAAACTACATTTCTCTTCATTATTTGCATATTTAATTACTGCATCATTTCAATACATATCCTATTCATTAACATGCATTTTTTTGTTTGTCCATTTTTTTTTTTACTTTAAAAGCATTTGAAAGTTTAACTTTGTGTTTAGCCTAACCCAGAGGGATGCACGTGGAAGGACTCGAGGTGACGAATGCACTAGCGGCTGTGAGTGCAAGCATTTGTTTATTTGTTGAACGATATTAAAAAAAAAATTGTATTGCAGAAGTAATTTGCTTGTGTTAACATAATATTAATATATATTTGGCTTGTTAGAAATTTCTCTTATTTTGCTCAATTTAACATAGTGTATGTTGTACTTCGCAATTATGCACGAATCATAGTTTTTGTTTTGTTTTACGTACATTGTTGATGTCAATGTCAAATCCGAGGACATCCCATTTCGACCTTTCGGGTATTTAAGGGAGGGATGGTTTGGATGGGGAACGGAGATGGGATGGGAAAGGAAGGAGTTGCGACGGAGGGATGTGTTGAATGGTAAAGGGAGCTGGGGTGAGAGAGGCAAGGAATAGGAATGGAGAGGGATAGGGAGAGGGGGGTTGGGGGGGTTGGAGGATGGTTGCTCTTCTTTCAGCTACTCTAACTTTGAAGGGTTCAGTTTACTGGATACTAACAGCAAAGCTGAAGTATACTATTCCGTTTGGTTTCCGGTAAGACTCACGGCAATGGAAGATTCAACCTGATTGGAACGTGACTCCGGTTTGGTGCAGCTTCAAAATTACGAAGCCCGTTCATGTTGCGTGTATAAATTGTAGTAAATAAAATGGGGATAAAACATCAATACTAGTCTCTGTTGCATTACGTGGTCGTATACGCTTATTAACATTCTCCCTGCTGAAGGCAAAGGATGCAGTATACAACAGCGGGAGTGTGATTAATCCAGAAGAGGAAGGGTTGGTTTGACTGTAGAGGAAGGGTTGGTTTGACTGTATTCATACTCAACATACTAGTAACCAATATTGCAATGGATGCCGCAATTCATCAGAGTACATGTATGTTGATGAGCACACCCTCGAAATTACTATTTTTATTAGTATTATTATTAGATTATTTTTTATTTTTTTTATTTTATATTTATATATACTAGTATATATATATATTTTGTTTTCCTTCTCCACATCCACACACGCCTGTTTACATTATTAATGCAATACTTTCAGCTGGTTGTAAAATGTCTGTATCATCTTTAATACTGTACATGATGTATGTATACACATGTCTGTATTTGCAAAATGGAACGAAATAAAAAAATAATAATTAAAAACAATAACGGACCATAGTCACATTGCATAAGATATACAAATGTATACATAGTGGGATATTTACAGAAGTATTCTCGGAATACATAGTGTCATAGCTGCCACCCCTGCGCAATAGCTAGTTACGGCCCTGCAGGAGATTGGGGGGAAGGGTGTCCACTAAAGACATTGTGATTTATCGGTATAGAGAACATGCATATTCCCAAACATTACTTTGGTTCTCCACCTATTCCTTATGATTGTGGAGTTGAAAGGGCAAATTCATCCGTGAAATGCAGCAACACTGTTTTAGGAAGTACCATGGTAGAAGACAGGTTTAGTTGCTATTGCTCTTCATACACACATATATGAAACTTGCTACAAAGTGATTACAATGTATCCCAGAAGACTGACTCTTGTCGTGTTGGGTACTTGCTAAACCGGCGACACGTCAGAACGGCGACAATTGGATACAACGGCGTTACAAGCGCTATAGAATGTTAACATTATATCACAATCCCTGCTGAATGAACGGAAGCTGCATAAATACAACTGTTTACAATCACTTCTATAAGAAAGAAACCGGAAAGGTATACTAGTAGTTAAAATATAAGCTCCTTTCGTTTCGGCTACTCTACAACAGATGAGAAAATGAACTAAAATGTAATTTGGAAAAGAACCATAGATTATTCAAGTGTTTGCTAACACTGTCAGACACGAATTTGTCAGGTTTAATCTATACCCGAACTCAGTAAATTATAATAGAACAAATACTGAATACTCAAGAGCGCTCAGGTCATTTGCTCTTGGAAAAGACAAACGTTATCAGGGTTCTTTTCAAAATAGTCAGATCTATGGATTTCTTGATCGTCAGAAGCAACTTTCTCCACGGAAAAGCACTGGTTTTATTTCATATCCTAGGATGCTTTCCGTGATGTTGAAACAATGCCGTGGAGATTACAACCATTTTGAGTATGATTTCGTGCTCAGACTCAAATATTATATGGAGATTTGTGAACGAAACCTCGAGGAGATGGAATTGTGCTGAAAAAGGTTCAGTTACCTCGGGGCTGTTCTTGGTTCCCAAGCCTTATCTTTCTCAGTTATGTATACTTACATTTACCTACGTCTGTAATTACGAACCTACCATTCTGCAGCGCGTACAATTATTAACAGATCCTTCTCACAATTAACGCGATCATTGCCTTATATTACATTATAGTTCAAAGAACATTTGGACCATATTTTCTTTATACGTGACGTGGACTAGATACTTGGCAGTCCAATAAATTGTACGGACCTCGTTAATTCGACTAATATCTTGCGTGAAGCCCCTTTATCTATACCTGTACGAGTACTACTGTCCCACTGTTCCGGTTACTAGACACGAGGGTATCATTTTGTTATTTTACCGTTGGATCATTAATCAATTGTATTTCCTGGTGAGTTATTAATTATAATTTAGCCACAGGGCCGCTGTTACCGTTAAAGGACCCCGCTATGAATATATCTATAGTGTATATGTGTATAGAGTGGGCTTACTTTCGTATGTTATTCATGTGTTAATGATGTTTATTATATACTTAACAGTGAACGATTGATATTTCTCCCTCTGAGAAAAGTGATATCGTCACACTGTGGCGGGAACATGTTCTCGTCAGTGCAGTGATGAGAACACCTACTTGAACTGCCAGTTCATGTCGTAACAATACTCGTCAGGTAGGGAGAAGTTATATGCGTCCATTCGAAGTTTTGCGATAATTAACGAATATAGAAGTATATAATAAATAGGATATTCCATGTGTTTAGTGAAATAGCATGTATCTCTCATCGAGTGATGTGAGAAACCCGATATATCTGCTATTTCACTCGACACATGGAATATCCTATTTATTGTCGCGATGTTCATACAGATTGTACACGTGTCAAGAAATCCACGCACTGTCAAGAAGTACGCGTATTCTATCCAACTGCCCATCTGTATCTTTAAGGAATACACGTGTAATGAATTTGTGTTCATCTGTGGTGTCCAATTGTCATAGTGTTCACTCGTTGTGTCCAAGTGTCCACACATACTGTCCAGCTGTTCACATGTTCATGAGTGCATTGTCCAGACAGGTGTTCAAGCGTATATTATGTCAAGTCGTACGAAGACTCGCTTCACTCTACAGCAGCTATTAACATAATTGTGTTGATCTTGTAAAGCACGATACCCAGAGGAACAATTTATTATCTTAATGTTATATCCATATCGTGTAAAGAGAACAATCAATAACATCGCATATTTTCAAAACACTTAACATACAATGCAATACCCTAAAGACATTTCAGTTTTACATTGTACTAGTATATCACAGTAGGAATTGTTCGCCGTATAGATAGCATAGTATATACAGTACATCGCTGTATCGCCTGTGGAATCCGCTCATTTAGAGTGATAATAAGATTGTAGATAGATTTGCGGATAAGCGAGGACTATCGTACTGCGTGTCGCGCTATCAAGGTCGATACCTGAAGCTAGCATAAAAACGTCAGAAGTAAAACCATATTGATGGTAAATTCACATCAACATGTCAACTACCGAACACACGTGTCACGTGATTGATAGTATACTAGTATACGTTCGTTTTTCATTTACTTTTAAATAATATTATATTATCTGAATATTTTACCTTATGATCTCTAATCGCGATGAATCTGTTTTCTACGAATGTAAGAACTTTCGGCAACTATGTTCAGAATATTGCTGAGACGCTTGCTATTGAAAAAGGAGCCTAAGTCTAGTATTGTCCCCATCAATTATATATTATGGTCTAGACACGATTAACGACAAAAGGGTCATGTCCTCATCAACGACACGATGGACATGTACTCTTCAACGACAAAGGGATATGTCCTCTTCAACGACAATATGGATGTGTCCTCTTCAATGACACTAGGGAAATGTACTCTTCAACGACACGATGGACATGTACTCTTCAACGACAAATGGATATGTCCTCTTCAACACTAGGGACATGTTCTCCTCTTCAAGAACAATAGCGACATGTAATCTTCAAGGACGCCATGCTTTGATTTGTTTTGTTCCAGAAACGATATTATTTAATTGTGTTTGGTATGAATGTACACCTGCGGGAGTGTGCACACAATGATACTGACGACATGCACAATGAGGATATCTACACTACGATAGTACGGACAGCGCAACCTGTCATTATCATATCGATACGGAGCCACGGCGACCCGCGAACATTGATGACATGAGGAGCTTTCGACCGTTAGCTCCTGGGTCCTGAGCACCAATATTTATCACGAGAATGGACAGCAGTGTTCAGCCCTGCGGCTCTAACTTACGTCGGAATGTTATTAACCTACAACCTGTTGTAGGCAACCGGAGATGCCATATATAAAAGTAAATATGATTAATCTAGCAGGGAGAGGGTTAATGCTTTCACTATCACTGCATCCGTACGAAACATCAAGAATTAGTTGTCACGGGTGTATACGCTCCAGGGAGTTGAGAGGGAACCGAATACATAGTGACTAATTTTAATACGAGTAACCGTGTACGCGCGTCCAGCATGCATTCCTTGGTGGATCTAATGCGCGATGTAAACGCATTATTATTATTATAGACAATTTAATTGCAAATACTTAAAACCGCTATACATACAGAATCATTGTTGACACCTGGACGTACTATACTATCAGACGCACCCGAGTTTGCCCAGGTTTTAAGTAAGATTCCCTAAACACCACCGCCCCAACTGTTTAATACATTATTATGGATACTGGTTAATTAATGTAGCTGATATATTGACTCAGAACTTCGTTAAAATGCCAATTAATTCTAGCTGCCTCCATTAATGTCATGTAAATATAACTTGATGCTGTTTACAACAAATCACTAGTTTTTCTAAGTTCGTTTTTATACGTACCTCACGACATACACGCGCACGCACGAACATGCACACACTCGCACGCAGACACTCACGCACTTGCACACACGCACATGCACACACACACACACACACACACACACACACACACACCATGGATGTAGATAGATAGAGTGTTGAAGGGATATATATATATATATATATATATAGATAGACAGACAGACAGACAGATAGATATACATTGAGAGAGAGAGAGGGAGAGAGAGGGAGAGAGAGAAATAGAAACATATAGGGCTTGGTAGCAATAGACAGCTGTATACATAGAACGAGAGAGAGGAACGAGAGAGAGAGAGAGATATATATATATAGAGAGAGAGAGAGAGAGAAAGAGAGAGAGAGAGAGGAGAGGGAGAGAGAGGGAGAGAGAGAGAAGGAGGGGGTAGAGGTAGAGAGAAAGAGAGAGAAAGAGAGGGAGGGAGAGAGGGAGGGAGAGAGAAAGAGAGAGAGAGACAAAAAGAGTGAGAGAGAGAGAGACACACACACACACACACATACACACAACCACACATACATGTATAGAGAAAGTGAACCCCCATTCAGAAGTCCTCCTAACTACATGTATAGCCATGCTCGTTAGCACGGGTTACTTCTTGTCCCGACTGATGGATGTATTTCCGTCTGGTGCCAAACACGCCCTCTTTGATCAAATGGCAGGAAGATATACAGTCTACATATCTAGGTCGACAGATATAATTGTGGTAACATTTTATATAATGTAAAAGCTTTGTTTATTCATGTTTAACCGTATGTTGGAATTCTTGCAAATAGTTTTTAGATAAATGAAAAAGGAAGACTTTATTTTATCACCTACTGGCTTCCATAGAAGATCAAGGATATCAACTGGGAGATATCGCTTTGAACTTTGATTTCTATCATTGTGATACTTATTGTGACACTAGAATTGCAAAGATGCCACATTGCAAATGCACAGTATAGGTTCTTCATTGACTTCTTCAATGATATTGGGTGATAAATATAATCTCACCCGAGTGTCTTTTAATATAAAATATATCACAAGAGCCGGAGGGGATACACTTAAAATGCATGTCTTCGAGCAGCGTAAAGCCAGACGGCGTACGTCCCTTGCACAGTTTTCGCCGCCAGGGAAACGACTGGCATTATGGCAAAGATAAGTTTGAGCCGGTTTGTGTAGATATACATGTAGATGTACGTACAAGTTTGCAAAGTAGACTGATACTCGTTATTTTCCGGTCCCAAAACTATGCAAAGGGAAGTCATCCGCTGGCTTAACGTTGCTCGGGCTTTAATATTAATGGCGGCAAGAAATCGCTTTATTTCCGAATTTCACGCCAAATATTCCCAATTCGTTGTATTGAAATGATTATTGGAATGCACGAGTATGACGGTAAATCATTACTGTACATGTTCGCTTTAAATGGTAATGCATGTAGAAATAACAACGGACGTTAGCAAATTATCTACCGACGTTGAGATGGTTTGGGTTTCAAGCCAGCCAAAGTCATATACCTTTCTCTAAAATATGCCGTCGATGGCTCCCTATGTTAATTTTAATTATTTTTTTAAAAAAATGATTATAACTTGTATAACTCACATTTTTTTTGTTATTTTTGGGTAGTATGTTGTCGGTTAGAATTCATTAAAAAAAATTGTACAGTAAATGATCGTCCTGCTTCAAGTGCCTTTGGCGTTATCAAGCCACTCGAATAGTGTTATTTATCTTACAAGTTACCTCGCACAAGAATGTCGGATTTTGATTGGCTGAGTAGATGGCAATAATTTTCAATGTTCCCCGCTGCACAGCGCGTAATACGTTTTTACTAGTTTTTCCTTGGTTGTTGTACTCGGCTGAACATCGGGAGCCAGGCCCCTATTTCGCCAAAACAAACTTGAGTGAGATTTTCCTCAGCTGCGATTTCTACCATTGACACAGTGCTGTAACTTGAGAAAAATCTCAACTGGGTTGAGTCAATGGAAGAAAACTCAGCTAAGCAAAATCGCAAACTCAAGTTTGTTTGGAGAAATCGGGTTTAACTATTTGCTGAAGTTAACATTGACCTACAAGGAACAAAGCATCTAACCAGAATGTGTGAATGAATGCCTAGCTAATATATTAGTTACTAGTATAAGTATGTGAATGAAAATTGGTGTTCGGTAAGATAAATTCGTTGTCAAGCGGTTCCTCGGGGTATATGGGTGGATGCGGGCTCGAGGTACATGTACATACACCCACATTATATACCCATCGAGACCGGGCGACAACTTAGAATATAGATGTCTGTAACATTATATCTGACGTCAATGCAATGCGTTGCTGCACCATTGCCTCTGATGTTAATGGGTGGTGTCTGACATTTAATTAGTCGCTGTCGCATTATATGACATTGTGACGTCAATGTGTTGCTGTCACACTGCCTCTGATTTCAATGTTTTGTCTATGACATTCAGGGAATCGTTTTAACATAACATCTGACGTCAATGTGTTGCTGTATCAATGTCTATGATTTCAATGCTTTGTATATGACATTCAGGAATTCGTTGTAACATAACATCTGACGTCAATGTGTTGCTGTATCAATGTCTTTGATT
>JAULBO010115989.1:0-10497 GCA_032355325.1 Clypeosectus delectus | reverse complement strand
TAACACGAGATTCCTCTAGCCTTCCATGTTGACCATGAAATACTGTTATCTTATGGTCAATAGGGAAGGCTACTAGAGGAATCTCGAGCTACGTGTGTGTGTGTGTGTGTATATATTTATACATGTATCTCTATCTCTCTCTCCCTCTCTCTGTGTGTGTGTGTGTGTGTGTGTGTGTGTGTGTGTGTGTGTGTGTGTGTGTGTGTGTGGTGTGTGTGTCTTTGTGTATTATGTGGGTCTGAGTAGGTACTGATGCGTATTAATTAAAATACCTTGCCGAACAATGTTTTAGACGGGAGATTTGCCTATCGGATACCGTATTATATTTGGAATAGGCCAAACTATGTGTACATGCAGGTTGAATTGTGTATATATATATAGTTGTTGTTTTCAAAGTATACGCACATGTATTCGCTATAATAGGAATTGAAGTATTTTCACATTCCATAATATACATGTACGTCAAACATTGTAAATCTACCAGTAAATCTGTACAGCCAGTGTAGATACATGTATATCTATTTGATTACAAGAATGCGTTATTAATAAAATGGTAATAGTGCTTTGTTTCATTAGTATTACAATACTATTATACAAAATACCGGTATACACTTATTTACTTACTGTATACATGTATATACTTAATACATGTTAAAGAAGTAGACATGTTTTCCTTCACGACAATTGATAGCTCTGTAAAGGAGTGTTTGTCTAGTCATCATGGAAACCACTGTATCGAGTTATCGACGGCCTCATCTTCAGAGTCTTCATTAGTTTATAATTTTTAAAAACATTATGCTATTTTTAGTGTGCATTTTGTCGACATTTTATAATGTAGCAAAAAGCATAATTGGATCTTTGAAGTGTCCTGTGAACACAATTCATGGGTGGTTAGCTACGCCTCATCCTCGCACCCCTGGGGTGCGAGGATGGCTACTAATTATTACATATTATATCCATGGTTACACACGACCAATCAGATGTCAACGAGTGCGTGCCAATGTTTGTACGACAGAAACTCGTTCTACCAACCGTAAACTTGCAAATATGAATTGCAATGTTTATTTAAACTATACTAGTATCTGATTCAGTTTGAAAGTTGGTAACAATTACTGTACAGTTATGATTTCCCAAACACGTCTGTTTATATACATTTGCTAACGAGAAATGCAACTACTAGTATATACGAAAAATATACATCTTTATTATACATAGGATATAATAACAAAGAACAATAGCCCTGTATAGTAGAGCTATTATTCCGACATAAATGAAAACAATGTATTTGATTGGTGTATAATATACATCTATGAAGTGACGCTAATTCTTGAAGAATCACCCAGGTAACATCTGCTGCAGTTGGATTGGGCCAACACCAGTTCAAGAATATCTGCAAATACTGTCATACTTCATGGAAATTGTTCTCCAGGCTCCTCCAGACTCTGGTGGACGCGTATTCGATGACAAGTACAGAGTTGTATCAGATTTTTAACCTAGAGTTATTAATAAAGCTCCTGTGAAATCCTGTCTTTGAGAAAGGCCTGTTCTGTTGTTGTTGTTGTTGTTGTTAAGTGTTTATTCGGTCGCCTTCCGACATAGCTGATTTCGGCAGAAAGGACCCACCTAGTAGGGTCGCATGTGTGTCAGCTTCCGTATTGTACGGGTGACACTCTGTGTTCTGTTCTCTGAGAGCGTATGTATGAAGAACACGAAGGGTATACACACATCCACTGGTCATCGTCGAGTATATTTCTCAGATAGACATCAGCTACATGGAGTGGTAACAGATGGGAATGGCCGGTGTAATAAGTAGAATAGCTGAAATTGAAATGAAATATTCATATTATATGAAATTAAAACGAAGCATAGATATTTTATGTTCGCGACAAGGGAGATAATTTACTGAACACTTTAACCTTTATATTTGATAAATTATAAATTAAAACCATTTGTTTTTATTCTTAACATCCTACTATCTCTATACTAAGAACTTAACATAGCAGTACAATTTTATTTAGGAATTGATTTCCTCTCACATTTAATAAAGGAGATTTTCTAGCTCATAACAATCATGTTTGCATTCAAATCGCTTTTAAACAAAATAACATGTATTCATACTTTTATCAATGAAAGTATTGCCCTTCACAAATACAACTGTATACAATAATTATGAAAATCATTATGCAAACAAAGTGTGTAAGGATAATTGTTCCTGCCTAGTGCATATTTCATGTTTTATACCGAAGTAATTTTTTATAGTCTCTCGCTGAGCGATGGGTTGTAACTTGAATATAGTGCATTAATATTATAATGTATTAATTTGTGTTCATACACTAAGACTTTAATGAACTGTCTGTCTCTCTGTGCATCTGTCCTAACTTATGTGGGATTATCCGGTAACATGTTTACTACAAAGTATCTCTTCTATCGTAGACAATATTTCCTACGTGAATTAAAGCGTCAAAGAGCCTTCCAGACTGAGAACAAGATGATCGTGGATTTTGAGGTAGTAAACTTCAAAGACATGATGTCCTGGGGCTCTCTAGCCCCCTATTCGTGATGTGGCCTGGGGCGCTCTAGCCCCCTATTCATGATGTGGCCTGGGGCTCTCTATAGCCCCCTGTTATGTGGCAGGGGCGAGCAACTTCACAGGAACAGGACCGTCGATTAGATTAATCTCGCAAAGAATTGTATTTGTTAGTTTCCCATGAATGGCATTCTTCATGGAATGCGCTGCTCACACCGACCGACAAACATGGAAGTTGAATATCACTGTATCGGTGGTCATCGGAATCCTAAACGTGTCATTGTACATTACTTTGGTCGGTTTTGGATTTGAATGGGCGAATATAAATGTTTTATCACATGGTCATTTGTGTTTTGTTATAAATATCGAAATGATAGAAACACGGTGCAGATTCTCAATCATACTGATACGAAAATAGGATTAAATATCGTCTCTCGTACAGAAAAACACACGTGTCTGTGTCTGCCTACATGTATATAGTATTGCCATTGAAGAATGTTAACATCATTACTTATGCTTATGGGAATATTTTGAAAAGCACGATTCAGTTTTCATTCTCGTCAAGGATAACGAATGCAACAGGTATTGATATTTAAGGAATGTGTGCCCTCCATTAGGAACACCTAAAGTCGGCTAATATTTGCCACACAAATTGTATGCCTATTTACACCACATTAAAACATAATAATTATTATTAAAACTTGTTTATATACCTGAGGCACATCCCTAACAATACGACACACATTCTCAGCATAATGACACGTGTAAGATCGAGTCGTGTCACATTTGCAATTGCTTGAAATGGGTATTTTGGCTACGGTTTATCAAGTAGATGTGTTGGTTTAAATTATATTGCCTCTGAGGCTCTCTTGTCTGTGGATTACCATATAATTTTTCGTACCCCGTCTGGCCCAGTCTGGGTCTTAATCTGACCTAGCTGATACGGAGTAGGTCACGCCAGTCTACCTTTAAATCGCCCTGGAGCAAGATGTATTTTCAGTATTTAGAAATATTTCAAGCGGATTAAACCTAGAATTACCCTTTAACTTACCTGTGTCGGTCACCATTCTATAGTTTAAAAACTCGAGGCATATATTTCACACCACCACCTTTAAACCACTGCACCGACGATGGATGTTGAACCACGTTTGTTCACCCTACAACACGTTCAAAATTTCTTTTGTGAGATTTGGTTAGCCCTGAAAAGGGCTATTGGTCCACGGAAAGGTCACTCGGAAAATCTAGCTCGTCACTGGATTAACGTCCATAATATCAACGAGCTCTTCGTCGGGACTCATATCGTTCCCATCGAACGTGGAACCGAGGCCTTCGTACGAATCGTCAGAGTCGGAGTCAACATCCAACTGGGACACTTGGTATCTCAGTTCAGCAATTCTCTCGGCTTTATCACACGCATACTCGTAGTAAGCGTTCCTCACCCCCTCCACAGTCGCCATGCGCAGCCTGAGATTGTAGCGGAAAGACCGGTGGTTTTCTTCTCGAGCTTTGTCGTACCGTTTCTGCAGCCCTTCCAGCTTGTCGTTTAACAGTACAACCTGCTCGCAGGCTTTCTTAAATTTCACTTCTGTTTCGTACAGGCGAGTATAGAGGTCGAAACTACTGTCCATTATTCACGATCGCGATGTTGTTCATGTATGTAGTCGGCCTAGTAATGTCTGGTGTGCCCCCCGTGTCTCGACTTTAATACCTGACCCAGCGCAAGCTGTATTATATCCAGTAGAGCATCACGCAGGCGGGCGACGTATTTGCATATTTAGTCACGTGACGTGGCGGGCTGTTTCAAATACTGGCGTCGGGCGTAAACAAGCATTCTCATCCGAATTATTGACATATTTCAACGTGGACTTGTCTATCACAGATTAAATTGTCATTTTAGAGCGAATTGGATTTTAAAATACAAAGTACATGTATGCACATACCATACATAATTTATAATCACTTGTGTACCTCCAAATATCTTTTCACGGCTGTAGGATAGGTAAAATTCCATTGCAGTTAATTTCCGATAAAGCCCGATTAATCAGTTGATCAACATCAACTTTCTATAGTCTAATGTTCTAAGTGGGATAACTCTAATTATTGAACCAAGTCAGAATAATTTTTCACGATGTTCCAAAGACAAAATACTTAGAGCTTAGTAGCTATAATCATATAAAATAGGAAAATGGGAAAAAGTAGCTGGTTACCTAAAATATACTTCTGTAAACACAACAAATGCATACTTTCAGGTAAAAATACGTTAGACCATGAAATATGTAAACAAAGCCGTAATAGTATGCCTTTAAATACATATACATAATTATAATACATCCTTCCTTCCTGCCTGCCTGCCTGCCTGTCTGTCTGTCTGTCTGTCTGTCTGTCTCAGTGTCTGTCTGTCTGTCTGTCTCAGTGTCAGTTCTTGATACCATACACTTGTTAATGTTATCACTAACGAAGCTTCAGTGCCATCCGTACAAGACGGAAGATGGCACACATGCGACCCTAGGCAGACAGACAGACAGACAGATATATTTATTAGAGTCTCACCCTAGGTGGGTCCGGTCTGCTGAAATCGGCTACGTCGGAAGGCGACCGGAAAAAACACTTAACCCAACATTACGAAGCTTACCAGTCTGCCGATATCAGCCACACTGGAAGGCGACTGTAAAAACCTCCCAATTAAAAATAAAATAAAATAACGAAGCTTGGCGTTAATCTAATCGGAATGTATTATAGGGGCAGACATGTACAGTAGCGTTATCAACTTATGACAGTTATTTAGTCTTGTTTGAAGAAGCACGGTATTAGGCTTAGCGGCGATGTGAAGTTGGTTACTTATTCCCGGTTCCCAGTTGGTACCTCCCAGTTAGGTACTGTATTCAAAAATTAGCTTGGGGAGCGGTCATTTCATACCGTCTGAAGTTTTGTAATGATTCTTGCATGGTAATTGCCTACACGGTACACTGTATATCTCTGAATCCAGAGGCGTCACGGTTGAAGAAGAAATTCTATATCCTGTTTGAAACAGTGTAATAACACCAGAAGATTTTGAGTTTGTGCTCTGTTACTCTGAGGTTCCCCCACTAATTACCTTATAGTTTTAAGCGTCGTTTGTAATTAACTGGCAACGACTCATTAATTCCAATTGTTTATGTCAATGAAAACACAACTACAAACCGATGCTCGTGTATGTCAAATGTATATGTACTTTGAATTGATATCGCAAATTTACTTCAAAACAACGACAGCTGTAATTATATATATTCGTATACAGTGTACTTTCTCAGATACTGAGTACTTTCTGAGATACTGAGTGCTGTTCAAACACGCGTATCTGACTTCGCGTGTTCTCGAGAACAAAGAGCATTATTTTCATTTTAGTAATTCGGATTTAAGAAAAATAAATATTATCTCTAAATATCATAATTTTCAGAAGAAGGAAAACAAAATGAGAATGCATATAGTTATAGTCCCTGCCATAATTAAGGCTATAACAACCAGCTCTGGTGCCAATGTTTGCTGGATTAACGACGTGTTTTCTTTTGTGATTATTTGATTAGCCCTGAAAAGGGCTGTTTTTATGACCAAGGACGAGGTCGACTTCCCTAGTATATTTCCGTTGCATCCAGTTCCGGATCGCTCAACAGCTCGGTACCATCGAACGTGGAACCCAGACCTTCGTATGAATCGTCAGAGTCCGGTTCTGAGTTCGACTCCGAGCCTACTTGCAAGTGGGCCACTAGGTGCCTCAGTTCAGCAATTCTCTCGGCTTTATCACACGCATATTCGTAGTAAGCGTTCCTCACCCCCTCCACAGTCGCCATGCGCAGCCTGAGATTGTAGCGGAAAGACCGGTGGTTTTCTTCTCGAGCTTTGTCGTACCGTTTCTGCAGCCCTTCCAGCTTGTCGTTTAACAGGATAACCTGGTCGCAGGCTTTCTTGAAATTAACTTCCGATTCGTAGAGACGAGTGTAAAGGTCGAAACTGGTGTTCATGGTTAGTTTAGTACAGTATGTATACGTCGGTTGTATGGCTGTGCCTGGATCTCGCCAGAACCTTGGCTTTTATACCCACACCGGCAATATCCTGCCAAACTGCCTTACTCACTCTCGTGTCAAGGCCGCCAATACAAATAATGTCACAGTCACGTGACACGCCGGTCGGGCCGTAACCGTTGCCTCTAATCAATCAGTGGTAATTAAGTGAGTACCATGTAAAACCAACATTTCAATAATGATCACTACAAGGATTTGTGTAATAGTATTATTTCTAAAAAATAACGCAAGTGATACCGTGTTGTGTTTATGGAGGAACTATTTCATACCCAAACATTTCGAATCTATGCGACAACGCAACACGCCTTATGCAATATTCGCAACATTACGTTTTATAATCGTCGGATTTGTATTATAATTTTGTTTATCATTTTGCGAATAATAGTATTATACTAGTAGGCCTATACATACATCTTCTACATGCCAATCATACAGTATATGCAATGTCTACCTTCATGAATACACTTATAATTATTTAGAATCTTTGAATATATACAATCTGAATGAAATCAATAATCTCTCTCTCTCTCTGTCTCCCTCTCTCCCTCTCTTTCTCTCTCTCTCTCTCTCTCTCTCTCTCTCTCTCTCTCTCATACAACATGCATAAATATATACTAGTAGCTTACTTAACTACAACCATTGACATCAAGTATGTATAGACACAGAGTAATTAGCCCTGACACTAATGCTTACACATACAGAATACTTGTATTCGTACACAATCGTGTGTTATAATTTACTCGTGTTATTTTAGCACAACTATATACATATAAGCCCACCATGTATACCCGTTAAACGAGCAGGAGAAAACTTAATTGGGTATTGTTAAATTACTTTTCTTTGAAGTAATACCTCTAAACATTTTATTTTATTTTTTAATTGGGAGGTTTTTACAGCCGCCTTCCCGCGTGGCTGATATCGGCAGACTGGGCCTCTAAACATTGCTTTTTTACCTTAATATCCTCAATGTCCTCAATGTTGTTCTGAATATAGCAAACAATGGTTTGACGTTGACACACATGCACTCAAACAATTTCTTCCTATGGTTATTATTTTATCCTATGTTGTCGCTGTTTTTGCCTACATGGTTGTCTTTCTATAGCCCATAAATATTATGTTGCTTTTCATTCCGATAGTATAAGAAGGGCCTGCAAATGAATAACATACTTGTAACATAACATTTAGACAATAATGAACGTATTGAAATCGTCTATAAGATAATTATACATGGCACCCCGACGTATTTGCATGTTGATGGAAAAGGTAATTATGATACTTGTAACAGTATTGCAGTGTATACATTTTATATGCAAAGGAATTATATTTGAAATTATACTAACCCAAGTAAATTTGCAACGATGTAAACATTGAAAAACATTAAACATATAACTTGACAGTAAATATGTGTGTATATATTAAAATGTATCGCCTAACTTATTTTAAGGAAAATATATTGCATGGAAATGTATTTTTTAATTAGGAGGTTTTCACAGTCGCCTTCCAGCGTGGCTGATATCGGCAGACTGGTCTGGAAATGTAATGTAGCCGTACGTACGTAGGACTACCTACACTGTATACAATGGTATACATACTCTCCATCTGTATGATGTCTATGTTATTTGTCTATATAATTATAGCGTCACTTTCATATATAATCTGCATGGCATCATTAGCAATACGACATGACAATACTCAACTGTCACCCAACGACCTAATTAAGTATACGAATACAGCGTACGCCATAATCACAGTTGACATTCGGATTAATTAGCGGTATTGACATCGGATTGCCATCTGAATCTGTATAAATCTAGATGAGGCGCCTAGTTTAAGAAACAATCTGCCAGCTTTCGGCTGTTATGAGGCAGCATGGACGACTCGTCCCGTACGTACGACATCTACGTCGACCTCGACGAGACGGAGATGAAGTTCAAGAGGGCGTGCGACCAAGTCATCTTGCTGAACGACAAGCTGGAAGGTCTACAACGGCGGTATGACCGGGCAAGGGCAGCTAACCACCGGTCATTTCGCTACAACCTCCGACTGAAAATGGCGACTGTCGAAGGGGTTCGCAATGCTTATTATCAGTATGCGTGCGACAAAGCAGAGAGGATTGGCGACCTGAGGTTTGAAGTCACTCAGATTGAAGCGGACGAGAATCACACATTTGTGGACTCGAATTTTGAAGAGAGTAGTGAGGAGGAAGATGTTGGCTCGAGATGAAGAGACCGGCATTTGAAAGTTATCAACAGCCCTTTTCAGGGCTACCCATATATGCAAAAGACAACTTGAAAACTAGTGCAGGGCGGATTTAGGTTGGGGTACGGGTTGTGGCTCACCTGTCTTGCGCTTCACTCCCTAAAATTGCAGATGTTCTGTTAATAAACACATAGGCCCTACTTATGTTTATTGTGGTTGGGTTTAAGTCCTATAGATATGTGTGCCGAAAGGCATATCCTATAAGGGTGCCGAAAGTCATCCTATATTAGGGTGTTAACTATACTAATACAATTACAATGCCGTAAAATAGTCTCTGAAATTAGCCACCTATATATATGTATTGTTATCAATTTTCAGAGATATACATGTATTTCAAATTGTACGAAGGGCCTTAGCATGAAAGAGTTTATATCGAATAGGCCTATATTATAGTATAATAATATGTAGTAATCGTTCGAAATTAGTTACACATTTAATAAATCCATCATCATAACACCAACACGTTCAAATGTTATATTTAATTTATTCACATACTATTACTCAATGTCCAGTATACATGCCAAGCACGATAATGTACATGCCCGCGTGTCCGTTAGTGTTTCTGCATGTGTGTAAATATTCCAAACACACATAATATATAGAGAGAGCGAATGTTTTAAAAGTTAGTTGTCAATTACAGGGGAACCTGGGTTAGACCCAAACTTATATAGAGCTAGGTGCCAAAACCACTTTAGAAGTCAGTTTTTTATAACTTTTCAGGAAAGCCAAATTAAAATATGTTGTCCGACTTTAAACAATAATAATAATTTTGAAATAGCCATATCTCACGAAGGAATTATCGCATACACACACACGCGCGCACACGCACACACACACACACACACACACACACACACACACACACAGACACACACACAGACACACTGGTATACTATATAAGTTATACCGATGGATGCAGAATGAATCGCACTTTCTACTGATACCAATATTCCATAACAACCTTAAGTCTGACTAACGTGGTTTTAGCACATAGCCGGTTGACAATGTCAATGAATTTACGTTACTGTAAATTTCACAGCATCAACATGAATAAGACATACTAGTACATTACTTTCCAGTTGAATTTATCATTCTGTTGGAAACTAGTTCAATGTCAACAGAGAGCATGTGCATGTGGTCTGAGCGTGACATGTTCCCATCAGTGACATGAATGTTTACACAAGCTTGTCAATTTACTGATGTCAATGTCACTTGTGACGGTGTACATAGACAGTACCAAGCAATCCATTGGCCAATCAGCATTCGACATTCCCGTGACAGCGTGTGAAATAATATAATAAACTACTAGTTTCATAAGTATACAGGAAATTAATGTAGAACTGTTTATGCATCTGACACCGGTTTTAAATACAATGTTTTGAATAGTGAAAATCCATGTATTGGTTGTTTCTGCACCTATATATTTTCAGAATGATATGCATAATTATGAGATAATTTACCATTTACTGTAATAAATAATGCATGTATTCCGTCTTTTTCCCCGTTGAATTACAACAAAATATAAGGAAAACACATGTAAATTAAAGGGTTTTGGAGGTACTAGTATTATTAAAGGAGGTATTATCACGGCTTTGTTTACATATCGCATGGTCAAACGTATTTTTACCTGGAAGTATTTTGATGTGTCTGCAC
>JAULBO010115878.1:0-10501 GCA_032355325.1 Clypeosectus delectus | reverse complement strand
GAAATTGGCCAAATCGAGCGCATTTGCCGGTTTGCCGCACAGCCGGCGGCTGAGCCGATGGCAAAAGAAACAGCCCTATTGTATTTTGCAAGACTCTTGACGAGCATAATACACACCGGTGGTGCTTATCCCCAAAGCAGGATATAGGGAGTGTAAGTACTAACTAAGTAGTCACTAATCACTAGATACTAGTAGTCCGAGATTCATTCAAAATCCGATAACAGAAACTGGCCAAATATTTTAATGTGCTACGCATTAACGAAAATACGTCATGATACAGACTCCATTCAAAGCAACCATTGCAAGCTTGAAGCATCATAGCAACCACGCTTTAATCTACACGAAATGTGGTCTACAGATATTTTCGTGGTTCTTTGAAATCTTTCTTTCAAAGCTACAGTTCCATTTTCAAACCATGCCTTATCGATGTTTATTAAACGCACCGGTAACTTCTATAAGCAATTATCTAATGCTATAGCTTCGATTAGGTGTCACCGGAAGCCTGTTAGTGTTAACAGAAATGATTTACAGACGAGACTTACACTCCCTATTGACTACTAGTATATCTGTATGCATGGGTGTATTTATTTGTATGTGTTTGTGTGTGTGTATATATATCTGTATGCATGGGTGTATTTATTTGTATGTGTTTGTGTGTGTGTGCCTTTATGTGTGTACATTGTATTTTGAATTTTTCGTATGTATAAATATGTGCGTGCGGGTATGTATCGGTATGATTGAACTAATGTTCCATTACGTGTGTATATAATATTAATATATGTATACATGTATGTGTTGGTGTATGTACCGTGGATGAATGTATACATACAATGTAATGTGTGTGTGTGTGTGTGTCTGTGTGTGTGTGTGTGTGTGTATATATCTATAGAGAATATCGTATGTCTATTTTCACATCGTACCCTATATCAGCCCGAGACTCCCGCTGTTTTCAGAGATGGCATACATGCACTGAGCTCTATCACATATACCGGTATGCAAAATGGGTCATATCATTGATACTATGATAGGTATACGATATATCATTTTAAAGTAATGTTACATTTTACATTGTTTGTAAATATAGCGTGTTTAACTGTTATATCTCTCAAAATAGTAATATCATATACTAGTATACTAGTATTCAAACTATTATTTCCTCAATCAATTTTATGTCTCATTAATTTCTTCAACAAACTCCACACTTTTTTGTTGAAAAGTAACCCATTCACATAATCCAGGTCAGAATCATAACTGCCCGATTCACTTTCACTATCACGCAAATCGGCATCTCATAAATAGCCCTCATCATCAGACAGTTCATTATCTATATATCCGTATGGACCGAGGACAAATGAAATGCTGTATTCTAAAGGCAGGCCGACAAATCATCGTCAGAATTCAAACCCTGGCCCAAAACTTTATCATGCGAAAGCCGCTTTTGTTTGTGTGCTGTAGCCATTGTGTGGCTGCGATGATGGCACCGAATGTTGTTCTAAACACGATCTAGATTGTAGAAAGGGGATTCCACTATATCTTGAGATGGTGTTGTGTGGTAATCCGAATAGTTGGGTCACAACTTATGGGACGTCATATGACGTCACGGTCTTATGCAGTGTGGAGCTGTTTAGCAAAGGCGTCATATGACGTCTTATGCAGTTTGGAGATGTTTAGCAAAAGTGTCATATGACTCAGACGTCTTGCGCAGTTAACAGGATAAATAGAACAACTAGTATAATATCCTTTTATTACCCCACATGTATTTTATGTAGATCCAATATATATCTAAAATTAATTTTACAAGAATATGTTTACTAGGCTGTCTATCTAGAGCATTGAACGGGTGGAGTATACTCATTCACAGCAAAAATGTACAGTCACAGTTGATTTGCTGATACCCTATTTTATGGTTGTTTGGCTTTGAGACTTTCCGATGTAATTTTGAAAAACAATCATAAAATATAGGGTATCATCAAATACTCATGACTCGATCCTGTGATGTCAGCTTGTCAATTTATCACTGTAGATGAATGAACCTTGAACCGACTACAAATGTATTACTAGTATTTAGGGTAAAAGCAGATCCACTTTATTTTGCATGTTATCCCAAGCCCAACCTATGATAACGTTAACTTTCTGATCAGCTGATCACTGACTCAGTGACTGATATCGCAAACAGCTGTAGTGTATGACCGTGTTGATGAACGGGTGGCCACAATTTTAATCATCCATGAAGCTGTATACATGTATGTCTACATGGGTGGGTTTGGGGGAATAGCTTTAGAATTACATGATCCATGGACCAAGAACATCAAGTTCTTGGACATTGTAATTTGTAAAACAAGAAACTGAGAGTCGACAACATTCATGATTATCATCCATTCCTGATAACGTTGACCAGTCTAGGCCAAGTACAATATGGAACTAAGGCTTATACCTCAAGTGACAAAGTAGATCATGGTAATGTACCGCCGTATCAAATTACTCAACCCTAGATCCCTGCATTGGCGTCTGCTCGACTTCGCAGCCTACTCCGACTGTCAAAGGTGCTTGCACGAAACAAAACATTATTATGATACTTTCCAGAAGACATGCTATGAATTAATATACAGTCACACGTTCTCTGTTGAACTATTGTTGTGGGTTTTTTTTCTTTTTCGA
Source organism: Clypeosectus delectus (assembly GCA_032355325.1). Lineage (NCBI taxonomy): Eukaryota > Metazoa > Mollusca > Gastropoda > Lepetellida > Lepetodrilidae > Clypeosectus > Clypeosectus delectus. The sequence goes on along the minus strand of JAULBO010115878.1, from coordinate 7,843 downwards.
ATTTAAGAGAGGAAAAAATGTTGGTTGGTGCTGGGGTTCCGAGAAAATTGGGGTTTATAACCGCTTTCAAGATGTTTCACTCATATCACGGCGTGTGTGTTTTACTGCAGAAAAAACACATCGATCAACACCAATGATACACACACACACACACACACACACACACACACACACACACACACACACATATATATATATATATATATACACACACACACACACACACACACACACACACACACACACACACTATTTGTGTGGCAAATGTCTGCATTTTAGGAAATGTATTATCATAATATAAAACAAAATCATTTTGTTTCTCGATAACTTCATATATTTCCCAGTAGCGCAAGTTTCAGATCATATTTTAATGAGAATATGGCCATATGGCACGAAATTGGAAATAATGGTTGCATCACATGGCAACATAGAATAAACATTGAATACATTCTATTACATTAACTATATATAATTAATATAAAAGGTTGTGTGCAGAAGTTTAGTATTATTGTATACTTTGTAAATTCGTTATTGCATAAACATATTTAAACTGTGACTGTTTTATTATTCTCCATGCTGGATTATAAACAACCATCTCCGGTTGTCTAGAGGGTTTAATGTGCAGCAATAAAATGTACACATTACCAGTTGCAACAACATGTATGGAATTAAATAAATTGCATAGCAACCCATGACAACCTAACGCTGGAAGCCATTTAACAATCAAATCATTATAGTTGTTCTTTCACGGTCTGTTGGTTACCTGTATATAACTAATTAACAGTAGTGGTCTGGCAACTAGGACTCCGGTTATCAAGTCACGTGACCTTTACTGCTCTACGGCCATCTTGGTTGTGTGCTTTCGTGTGCAAGCTGGTAAAATTGGCAAGGTAACTTTGATAGCAGGTGTAAACTGATTAAAACTTTTGGGTTTGATGCCTTCAACCTGTTTCAAGCGATCTGACACGATGGGAAGTTGCCGCCCGTGTGTTTTGTGCCATTTTGTCGGTTGACATCTGGTACCGTTATGATGCCTACCCCCACAACCTCCCAAGTTCAACATTCCGTGTACAACATTGTTACACGAATATCTTTCGGGGATATATTCTGTCTATTTTACAATATAGACAGTTCCTGGAAATACTTTATATTATCTGTGCACCCATACATACATTTGCAATTGATAATTTTGCGCCAGAAAAAGTGGCTCGCTCAACAATAAATCCTACTTCTCAGTTCTGAGAATGTGAACTCCAAATCATGGAAAATGGCAACTTATGTGATTGTATTTATAAAATCATGTGTTGACATTTCACAACTAAGATGGCTTGGGCGTGTATCTATCAATACTTTGTATATCCAAAATGGATTTCCGCCCTGTTTATGTAACCCTTTTGTATTAAATACTAACCCCATGCAATAGCTGGCGGAAATCTTCCCTCTTACTTGACTAATATGCTTGACTTGAAATTGAATTAAAACAAGTTGACGTAACCTATTATTGCATTTACAATATATATTATAACAGGCACTCTTGTTACTGTGAGTCTGACTGTCAACAATGTAAAAAAAAAATTAGAGTCAAGTCGTGCATTTCCGTGACCACCGGCCAATCTATTTGCTTCACCTCCAGGGAAGGTGTTGAACCGCATTATGGGTGTATTCATTTACGTGGACAATTAACATAGTGAACAAAGCTTGAAAGTGTTTGTATTTAGTAGATAAAGTTACTGAATGTTGGGAAATCTGGTAAAGTTTTCTGCATGGACTGAACAATTCCATGTACGCATGTCAATAAATTAATAAACAACGTTATTAGTTGCATCAGTTAAAATAACTTTTTGAAGCAATAGTCTTGATAATGATAACACATAGCAGGGATTAATATGGCACTAGTCCTGTAGCCCAAAACAAGATGACCACTGCTAAAGGTACATGCTAATGACTGGTAGAAATTTAGGATAAATTTATTACTATTACTAGTATTAGGCTTTTAGTAGTTTTACCAATGTGCAGACAGATTAATACACCTCAATAAACCAAATTAAATATTTACTCATATCTATCGCTAAGGAAGACAACATATTAATTATAATAGTGTTTGACACTATTATGGTAGCCTTTTCTGCCTTGTTTTGTATTATTATTATTTATATTCATGAATACTAGTGGCAAATAAGACATGTAATGATGTATCACGAATATAGGGTGCTAAATACAAATGTCTTATTTGCCACTAGGTGTATTCGTTGTAGCTCTAATCTTATAGTTAGAATTGAAATGATTATATGGGCCATAGTGTTTTTTTCAAAGAGAAAGTGTAAGGCAGATTAGAATTCTAAATTTGAAAACATTTCTTGAATCATTAAGATATGTAGTAAATGTTCTCACTTTTTATTACAGCTATCCAATAAAAATATAGCAGAAATGGCAGCAACTCTCAAATTTGGCCCTGAATGGTAGGTATTAGCTTACTAGGTGAACATTATAATTGTATCGGGGCCTACTATCATCATTGCACTTGTGACATTACCCATCATGGTTTAATTTTAATACCAGCATTGTATGTTAATCCTTTTCTTTTTGCTTGAGGACCTACCCTCTACCTTATTTTTTTTTATTGCTTTTATTTTTATGAAATTCACTTAAATTCTAACTGACCGTCTTTTCGAGAATTTAGGAACAATGAGATATATATTTTGTATATAAATTAATTTTGTCATCATGTCCAATGCACTGAACTTCATACGAATTCAGGCTCAGACAACTCTCGGGCGGGAACAATGCAGAGTCGCCCGGGCCCGCCCCGATCCCGGGGCTTGGGAGGTTCAAACTGGCTGAGTACCGGTACGGGCGCGAGGAAATGCTGGCACTGTTCAGCGAGGAGTACAAGGCTCCAGATGACCTTGTCAACTACCCACCAGTGTACGTCGAAGAGTCTCAGAAGCCACTAGCATTCATATCACTAACTGAAGAAGAACAGGTATGCCGTTTGTTTTGTAGATGGTGGTTATCGGGGATCAAGAGCATGCATGCATCTTTGGCTATTTTTCTCAAAAAACAGCCCAATGTTTTTAATTTTGCAGGACTTAATGTAAGAAATGGCTCATTAATTTTACATCAATTATATATAAAAAATAAATATTTCCCATCGCTTTTGAACTTGATGTTCTTTTATGTTGGTCACAAATAGAAGGATGAATTTATCTCGCCAGTATGGTACAGACATTTTATACTGCAGACATTTAAACATTTATCATACGATGAACACTACAATCTCGTTTGTGTACAAGACAATACTTTCTACACTCTCTGCAGTTTTGTCAATACTTTAAAAGCTTTACTTAAATGATTTATTTGCATGTATTTGATGAAGAAATATAAAACTACTAAATATCGATTGGTTTGAAGTTTTAAAAGTAATGTGAAATCACATTCAGCTTTCTTCTTGCAGCGTTTGATGTCTCAGTCTGTAAACAGTACCACTGTGTTGCGGTCGATGGGGCGGGGCGGGCCCCCGCTGCGTGGGGGGAGAGGGGGAGGAGACCGAGGGAGGGGGCGAGGTGAGAATTAAGCGGTGACCACTGGTGGATCACAGCGGCAACATTCCATTCACATTCTGTTCATGCAAAGCCACCTTGGCACATCCAGAGCTAGGGGTAGGCCTTCAACAGTGGCATACTGTGTCTTGTTGGCATAATTATATTGGCGACGTGGCAAAGATGAAACTTCCCTTTATAACCGGTGCAAATGGTGAAATACAATGCTATACTTGATAATACTCCCGCTCACCCTTTTAAAACCAATTATGGTAGCCCAAGTCAATAATGTTTTTTAAAATACCAAATTTCCTGGCTTATAGGATACTGTTAGGAATAAAGGGCTGGTAAATGTCTCTGGCACGTTTTGAATACAGGTTCTAATAAAAAAAAATAATGCTTTTCTTCCCTGCGATGTATTACAGGCCGAGGTCGTGGTGAGGGCTTCCCACCCAGGGGACCGCCCTTTGAACAGGAGAATGGAAGCGGATTTGGCAGAGCCCGCGGTCAAAGCAAAGATGGATGGGAGGAAGTGTACGTTTACATATCCCTGATTCAATGACAAAAACAGGCCATGTTTTCATTGTTGGCCACCGGCTGTGACAGCAGTAATTAGTGGTGAAACAAACCAATCTGCATAGTGTGAAGACAGAACCATCGTATTTGTGTTTTCAACATAATAGCGGTAATACATTTCTTCATGGCGTAGCTTAACATGGGTACAATTCAATTTGAAGAAACTTGGCAATCCTATCTTTATTTCAGTGGGAAAAAATACGACCGTTCATTCTCCAGTCGAATTCCTGACGACGTTCCACCCGCAGCCCGACAACCACAGTTCTCCCGGTCATTGAGTAGCGACAACTGGCGAGATAAGGGAGAGGAACAGGCTCCGCCCCCGCCCCCCCCAGATGAAGACGGGGGAGACTGGAGAAGGGCGGGGTCGCACAAAGAGAGATGGGGTAATGACAGTTTTCCGAAACATGCAAGAATACGTAATTCCAGATAATGTTACCAATTGTGCTGACCTCTGTGGCGTAATGGTTAGAGCGTTCGCCCAGAGTGCCAACAGTCTAGGTTTGATCCCATGTCACATATTGCCATTTAAAATAAATAAATATGCGAGTCGTTTCGCCTGTGCTATCAAATATGGAAATCCAAACTATTACAAGCAGACATACATACACACGTATGGTAGGAGTGCAAGCATCTTGGAAGCTGTTTTAAACCTCAATTCTACAACAGCATTTATCTCTGTTCTGGGAATGGTTGTCGTGGCAACGAGGTATTGGTTTTTCTAAATGTCAGTGACGTCTCGTTTCAGGAACTCGTACGAACTGGAGAGAGGCTCCAACTCGAGGTGGGTATGACGGTAGAGCAGCAAATAACCAGCCCATATATAGTCGTAGTCGGAGCAGCGTGTTGTGGGACGCGGAAGTTACTGTGATGCTTCTGACCGGTGGAACCTCCCCCCGACCCTGGTTACAGACACACAAACCTATGTGTGGTATAACTTGAGGGGTGTATTTGCAGAGAACCAATGTGTGGTATAACTTGAGGGGTGTATTTGCATGTTTGTTATTCACCGTGTCTCCGTGTCTGTGCAGATGTGCCCGAGTGGAGTGTCTCGGGAGAGGACGACATAGAAGAGCTGGGGACGTTCGATTCCAGCGGACAGTTTGTTACTTCACACCCCATGGTGAGTAGGCCTGCGACGATACGCTAACTAACACACGCATTTGTCCAGACGCACTACTTATGCCTACCGTGGAGGTCTGTTATATAGATCAGATATAAATAAAATAAAACAACGGAGAACCAATCGCTCAAATAGATCCGTTTCTTACAAGTGTGGTAGTGGCATGGGTTGTTGTTGGGTTAAGTGTTTTCCGGTCGCCTTCCGACGTGGCCGATTTCTGCAGAGCGGACCCACCGAGGGTCGGATGTATGTCAACTTCCGTGTTGTACGGGTGGCATGGCACCCAGTTGTAGGTGCTGTAGTAAATGTCCAGTTGTGTGTCCTATGGAGAGTGTTTAGTTGTGTCCTTTAGTGTAGAACCTTTATGGTTTGGAATATTGTCGCAGCGACGTTAAACAACATATCAATCAATCAATCAATGGTTGGACAGAGATAAAAAGTGACTTGTTAACCTGTATGTGGTAACAACTCTTTCTTATTTTAATTATACCTGTCACAACCTGTATATTTTTTCATCCGTGCTGTAGGTATAATTTTTAGGCATTTTTCTCTAAAGTGCTGCTGGTCCGACTGGTCCCTGTCTACTTTCTGCCAATACTGGTTTCGTGGTAATGTTCTTTCTTGTTTCAGGGCTACGATATTAATAACGGAGAAGGGCGTAACTCCGGCCCATCTTCGCCCCCTCAAACAGAAGTGTCGGAACTGAAAGAATCGCCGCGTGAGCATCGACGAGTAAGTCACTCCAGTTGTTGTTCCTGCAATCCATTAAATACTAGGTGTATCAAAATACATTAAATACTAGGTGTATCAAAATACATTAAATACTAGGTGTATCAAAATACATTAAATACTAGTAGTCTCAAAATACATTAAATACTAGGTGTATCAAAATACATTAAAATGTGGTACTTGTAGTTCTCCTGTTTGGCATTTGGCATTAACGTGGGGACAGCAAGGATTGGTTGGCTCGGAGCCGGTATCCTGTGTCTTGAGTTGGGTATCCATATTCAAACTGCGGCATGATATTCCAGTGAGCTAGCCATATTAAACCAGACTAGTACAAGCAGGCACACACACACACACACACCCACATACACACACCGCGTATGGGTGAGAAACTCCCGCAGTGACGTTAAGCAATAATTCACTCACTCAAATACACACACACGTGCAAGAATGGCCAGCAGTGCAAGAATCTTGATGGCAGCTGCAAACCTCCTCAACAACAACCTTGATATAGCAACCATCATCCTCGGAAAGGTTTCTTAATACAAGTCATTGTATTTGTTTTATCAATATTAAGATTCAAGGTAACAGTCTTGAAATATATCCAGAATGCCTTTTGACTTCTCATTAATAGTTTGAATATAATTGTTCTGATCGTTAACTTTCAGACCGTGAAACCCGAGCGCGTAACCAGCGCCACGAACGTTAAACCCGAGAGTGCTAGTAACCATGGCAACAACCAGACAGTGTCTCCACAACCCGTCAAGCACATCCGCGAACCAAAGAGGGTCGACTCGGCCAAGACTGCAGTTCCGACTGGAGATACCGCACGCAATGCAAACGAATCCAACAGTTCACACAATGACAACAGAACGGACAATGTTGGTTCAAGTCCCGAAATGAACACGTCGAGTGTGAAAATGAAATCGGGCAAGAATGTGCTGCCGTTGGCGGATGCGGAGGCGTTGCACCGGTGGAAGGAGGCGGCCGAGAGCATGGTGGCCGAGATGACGTCCGAGGTACACAAAGTACGTCTACACCTCCCCTACGTGGGCAGACCGCCTCCGTGGCATAGTGGTTAGAGCAGAGGGTCGTGGGTTCAAATCCCTGTACTAACTGGCTGTTCCCCTGCTTGCCGCTCTGCATTAAAGGAGTAAAGCTTGGAGTCGGTATATTAATGTGGAGTATCCATGTTCAAACTGTAGCATGTTATTCCAGTGAACTAGCACTATAAAGACAGGTGGAATACATAGCAGTCATATGCTAACACTACATGTATACAAGCCGGGATATGAGTGCTCACGTTCTTGAGAGCGGCTTTAAACTCCATTTAACAACAACATCTATTGCTCTTAATAACTTGCCTACCACAGTCTTGGGTAGTGATGCATATCCATTCTCTCTCAGAACCCCGAGAAGAAGGTGACCCCTGTGCCCGCGGTCGACCTCCAGAGTCAGGGACTGCCGATGTCGCACGAGGATTCGCTCAAGTGGCTGTACCGAGATCCGCAGGGGGATGTTCAAGGTACTGCTTACTACGTCTTCCCAACCGTGTTCTTGTCCCACTTGGATAATGTTTATGCGACCAATACCGGCAAATCAGATTTGCTAAAAAATGTCATCCGTCTGCTTCTGCAGGTCCGTTTAAACCCGAGGAGATGGCTCAATGGTTCAGTGCGGGCTACTTCACCATGAGTCTAGCCGTCAAGCGAGGCTGTGATGAACGATTTCAGCAATTGGGTATGTAGGACTGTCCAGTTCTACGCGTTGCTGTGATACATATTGATTTATTAATATTTTTGCCTCGTGGGGACCCGGGTTAGAATAGGTCCTCCACACCCCCTTGTGTGTCGTAAAAGCCGACAAAATGGGGGGCTGG